>ONZH01025450.1:0-33412 GCA_900303285.1 Rhinella marina | reverse complement strand
CAGTCACTCAAAAAGGGACAGTCGCTCTTAAAGAGGTAGCCGCTCTTAAAGGGATAGCCGCTCTTAAAGGGATAGCCGCTCTTAAAGGGGCAGCCGCTCTTAAAAAGACAGTCGCTCTTAAAAAGATAGGAACTCTTAAAGGGACAGTCCCTCTTAAAGGGGTAGCCACTCTTAAAGGGGCAGCAACTCAAAGTGAAAGTTACTCTTAAAGGGGCAGTTACTCTTAAAGGAGCAGACACTCTTAAAGGGATAGTCACTCTTAATGGGGCAGTCGCTCTTAAAGGGGCAGTCACTCTTAAAGGGATATCACTCTTAAAGGGACAGTCACTCTTAAAGGGGCAGTCACTCTTAAAGAGGCAAACTCTTAACGGGGCATACACTCTTAAAGGGGCAGAAACTCTTAAAGGGGCAGTCACACAGGTGTACTCTGGAAGTCACTGGTAAAGGTGCGCCCTTTTCAAGCACTATGTATTTTCTCCTGGAAATGCACATCTAGTTATTATTATTATTCTTCTCCGTAAATTTCTGCAATTAATACAGCCCGAACCGCTTGGCGTACAGACTCCGTTCAAAGTGCGTTTCGAAGCCCTCGATGGTGACAGGTGTGCTATGTATTTTTTGAGTTGATCGGATTTGTCGTTTTTAAGATATCACAGGTTAAAAACCAAAAATTCTCCATAGGAATGAATGGAGAGGCTAGAGTGGAGACCAATCAGCCAATCACAGTGAATATGCAAATAGCAGCACCATATATGGCACAGCATACACACACAGTGGAGAAATCTTAGAGATATATAGAGATAACAGAGGGCAGCTTTCCCAGACCTGAGGCTAAGTCGGCATTCACATGTCCGCTGTAAGGAGCTATGATCATGGGCCTCGGGGACGTGCATTGGCAGAAGAGCGGTTAATCCGCCATTTTGGATTCTGTTAAACAGTCTATTTATGCTGAAAGAGACTTGCACCTGTGAGAGTCACAAAATGGCCGCCGAGTCCCCATGTGTTAACAGAGAGCATAGCTGTTTCGCCCTCTCAGCTGAGCGCAGAGTCAAACTTCAAGGGGCTTACCAGAGTGACTCTTAAAGGGGCAGCCACTCTTAAAAAGTCAGTCACTCATAAAGGGACAGACACTCTTAAAGGGATAGTCTCTCTTAAGGGGGCAGTCCCTCTTAAAGGGGCAGCCACTCTGAATGGGACAGTCACTCTTAAAAGGGCAGCCACTCTTAAAAGGGCAATCGCTCTTAAAGGGATAGCCACTCTTAAAGGGAAAGTCACACTTAAAAGGATAGTAGCTCTTAAAGGGGCAGCCACTCTTAAAAGGGGCAGTCATTCTTAAAGGGGCAGTCACTTTTAAAGAGGCAGCCACTCTTAAAGGGGCAGTCACTCTTAATAAGTCAGTCACTCTTAAAGGGGTATACACTCTTAAAAGGGCAGTCACTCAAAAAGGGACAGTCACTCAAAAAGGGACAGTCACTCAAAAAGGGACAGTCACTCTTAAAGAGGCAGCCACTCTTAAAGAGGCAGCTACTCTTAAAATGATAGCCCCTCTTAAAGGGGCAGCCGCTCTTAAAGTGACAGTCGCTCTTAAAAAGACAGGAACTCTTAAAGGGGCAGCCACTCTTAAAAGGGCAGTTACTCTTAAAGGGGCAGACTCTTAAAGGGGCAGACTCTTAAAGGGGTAGACACTCTTAAAGGGACAAACACTCTTAAAGGGGCAGTCACTCTAAAAGGGGCAGCCGCTCTTAATGGGGCAATTGCTCTTTAACCCCTTCCCGACCAGCGCCGTACATGTACGGCGCTGCGGGAAGTGACTTCCCGACCAGCGCCGTAGTGCTACGGCGCGCTGATCGGGCGGGTGCAGGAGCTGCGCCCGCCCGATTAGCGGCGGGGGTCCGGCTGTGCCCAGTAGCCGGACCCCTGATGTATGCACCAGCATCGGTGAAAACACCGATGCCGGTGCATTAACCCTTCATGTGCCGCGGTCAGCGCTGACCGCGGCACATGCGGTGGGAAGGGTTGCCATCGGGTCCCCGCGCTGCTGTGACGGGGACCGATGGCTGAGATAGCAGCCGGATGCCTTCCTTAGGCATCCGGCTGCTATCTACGGAAGCCTGTGAGATCCAGCCCCCTGGATCTCACAGGCAGTGTGCTGGAAGTGTATTACATTGAGTAATACACTTCCAGCCAATGCATTACAATACAGAAGTATTGTAATGCATTGTAAGGGGATCAGACCCCCAAAAGTGAAAAAAAAGTGTAAAATAAGAAAGTTAAAAAAAGTGAAAAAAATAAAGTTTTACAAAAAAAAAAGTTTCAAGTTTCCCCCCCCAAAAAAACGTCATTTTTACAAAATAATATAAAAAAATTGTAAAAAATAGTGAAAAAAAAAAATAGACATATTAGGTATCGCCGCGTCCGTATCGACCGGCTCTATAAAAATAGCACATGATCCACCCCGTCAGGTGCACGCAGTAAAAAAAAAAAAAAAAACTGCCAAAACAGACATTTTTGGGTCACCTTGCCTTACAAAAAGTGTAATAGCAGGTGATCAAAAAAGCGTATGTACCCCAAAATGGTACCAATCAAACCGTCATCTTGTCCCGCAAAAAATGAGACCCTACCTAAGACAATCGCCTGAAAAATAAAAAAAATATGGCTCTCAGAAAATGGCAACACAAAAAGTATTTTATTTTGTTAAAAAAATAAATCTAATGTGTAAAACTATCCAAAAATAAAAAAGTTAGACATATTGGGTATCGCCACGTCCGTAACAACCTGCTCTATAAAAATATTGCATGAGATGGCCCTCCAGGCGAATGCTGTAAAAATTTTTTTAAAAAAACTAAGCCAAAACAGACATTTTTTTCCTTTTTGTCTCACAAAAAGTGTAATAGCAGGCGATCAAAAAGGCGTATTTACCCCAAAATGGTACCAATCAAACCGTCATCTTGTCCTGCAAAAACGATACCCTACCTGAGACAATCGCCTGAAAACTGAAAAAAATATGGCTCTTTGAAAAGGGCAACACAAAATAAAGATTTTATTCTGTTCAAAAAATAAATCTAATGTGTAAAACTATCCAAAAATAAAAAAGTTAGACATATTGGGTATTGCCGCGTCCGTAACAACCTGCTCTATAAAAATATTGCATGAGATGGCCCTCCAGGCGAATGCTGTAAAAAAATTTTTTTAAAAACTAA
Organism: Rhinella marina; assembly: GCA_900303285.1. Lineage (NCBI taxonomy): Eukaryota > Metazoa > Chordata > Amphibia > Anura > Bufonidae > Rhinella > Rhinella marina. Next base: position 30,212 of record ONZH01025450.1, on the reverse strand, counting down.
GCCAAAACAGACATTTTTTTCCTTTTTGTCTCACAAAAAGTATAATAGCAGGCGATCAAAAAGGCGTATTTACCCCAAAATGGTACCAATCAAACCGTTATCTTGTCCTGCAAAAATGATACCCTACCTGAGACAATCGCCTGAAAACTGAAAAAAATATGGCTCTTTGAAAATGGCAACACAAAATAAAGATTTTATTCTGTTCAAAAAATAAATCTAATGTGTAAAACTATCCAAAAATAAAAAAGTTAGACATATTGGGTATCATCGTGTCCGTAACAACCTGCTCTATAAAAATATTACATGAGATGGCCCCCCGGGTGAATGCTGCAAAAAAAAAAAAAAAAAAAAAAACTATGCCAAAACAACCATTTTTTTTCCCTCTTGCCTCACAAAAAGTGTAATAGCAGGCGATCAAAAAGGTGTATTTACCCCAAAATGGTACCAATCAAACCGTCATCTTGTCCTGCAAAAACGGTACCCTACCTGAGACAATCGCCTGAAAACTGAAAAAAATATGGCTCTTTGAAAATGGCAACACACAAAAAAGATTTTATTCTGTTCTAAAATGCATCTAATGTGTAAAACTTTCCAAAAATAAAAAAGTTAGACATATTGGGTATCGTCGCGTCCGTAACAACCTGCTCTATAAAAATATTTCATGAGATAGCCCCCCAGGTGAATGTTGTAAAAAATTTTTTAAAAAAAACCATGCCAAAACTGCTATTTTTTTCACCTTGACTCACAAAAACTGTAATACAAAGCGATCCAAAAGTCTTATGTACCCCAAAATGGTACCAATCAAACCGTCATCTCGTCCCGCAAAAAATGAGCCCCCACATAAGACAATAACTCAAAAAGTTAAAAATCAACGGCACCCGCAAACCAATCCATCAAAATCTGTTCTGCAAAATCCATATGGCGCTCCTTCTGTTTTGAGTCCTGCCATGTGCCCCCACAGCAGTTTGCCACCACATATGGGGTGTTGCCGTATTCAGGAGAAAATGGGTAACAAATTATGGGGTGCTTTTCTCCTGTTACCCCTTGTGAAAATGAAAAATTTGGGGCTAAAGCAACATTTTATTGGAAGAAATGAAACTTTTCATTTTCACAGCCTGGTGTTTCCAAATTCCGTAAAACGCTTAGGGGGTCAAAGTGGCCAGAACCCCCCTTAATATATTCTTTGAAGGGTGTAGTTTCCAAAATGGGGTCACTTTTTCAGGGTTTCCACTGAAGGGGTACGTCAGGGTCTCTCAATTACAAAATGGTGCCTAAAAACTATTCTAGCAAAATCTGCCTCCAAAATCCGTATGGCGCTGCTTTCCTTCTGACCACTGCCACAAACCCATAGAGACGTTTACCACTACATATGGGGTATTTCTGTAAACTGCAGAATCAGAGTAATGAGTATTGAGGTTTAGTTTGCTGTTAACCCTTGCTGTATTGCAAGAAAAAAAATATTAACATGAATAATCTACCAAAAAAGTGAAATTTTGAAATTTCACCTCCATTTTCCTTTAATTCTTGTGGAACACCTGAAGGGTTAACAAAGTTTGTAACAGCAGTTTTTTATAACTTGAGGGGTGTAGTTTCTAAAATGGGGTCATTTATGGGGGGGTTTCATTATGTAAGCCCTGAATTGGTGTTTAAAAAAATGGTTTTGGAAAATTTGGTGAAAATTTGAAAAATGGCTTCTAAACTTCTAAGCCCTCTAACGTCCTAAAAAAGTAAAATTACATTTACAAAATGATGCCAACATAAAGTAGACATAAGGGGAATGTAAAATAATAACTATTTTGGAGGTATTACTGTGTATTTTGAAAGTAGAGAAATTGAAATTTGGAAATTTGGAAATTTTTCCAAATTTTTGGTAAATTTGGGATTTTTTCATAAATAAGGGTGAAATATATTGACTCAAATTTATGACTGTCATGAAGTACGATGTGTCACAAGAAAACAATTTCAGAATGGCCTAGATAAGTAAAAGCGTTCCAAAGTTATTACCGCATAAAGTGACACATGTCAGATTTGCAAAAAATGGCCCGGTCAGGAAGGTGAAAACAGGCCCGGGGTTGAAGGGGTTAAGGGATGGTTACTCTTAAAGGAGCAGACACTCTTAAAGGGGTAGTCGCTCTTAAAGGGGCAGTAACTCTTAAAGGGTTAGCACTCTTAAAGGGACAGTTACTCTTAAAGGGGCAGTGACTCTTAAAGGGACAGTCACTAACATGCATGCCAAATCACTCGGCTTTATAGTTGCACTGATTAAAAACCACCTGTGGGGCAAATGGGCTGGTCAGGAGTGCATGACCAAATGGAGTAGCCACACCTCCAGTACAAACTTGCAAAGAAAAAAAGGGAATTTCAGTCAGCACATCCCAGAGTGCAGGTGCTGGTTGCTATGGCTAAATACATGTCAAAGGAAAATACATAAATTGCAGCCACACACCGCTACCAGATAAAGCACAAAATGCCACAGTGATAGAATATTCCAAAGCTCATGCTTTGTTAGTGTCTGCACTCCTGAACTAGGGGAGGCCTTTGTAGTACCAGAAATGGCAAAAGGCAAGTGGACATTACATGCATGTGGAACAAAACACCCCCTGATTATATGGAAGCCAAGACTGGCACGTAACAGGTAGGACAAAGTGTTAGGTTCCCATTCTGCAGAGACCACCTTGACGATTGTGGTGAATGGGCTCAGATAATTTTGTACAAAATGTATTTGCCAAGAGTCTCTAATTTATTAAACAAGCATAGCATGAGCTTTGGAATATTCTATCACTGTGGCATTTTGTGCTTTATCTGGTAGCGGTGTGCAGCTGCAATTTATGTATTTTCCTTTGATCAGTCTTAATAGCGTCTTGGATCCCCATGGAAACAGGTCACGTGACCGATTGCCCGCGATCATGTGACCGCACTCCAGTTAGCCCTCTACACCTCCAGCATTGTTATGGCTCTCCATAGCAACACGTCACGTGACTGCAACTTGCGGTCACGTGACCAACAAATTAGAATATAGCGATGTCTTCAATTTTTAATCTGTTTTTGTCTATAGTTGTGTATTTCTCCCAGCGTCAGTTATCCTTTGAATACACTTTTAGGTGATACAGTGTATCACCCAGTTATTGTAACTTGAGACTGTTCTATTTCATTTTCCAGCACTAGGGGACCCCTCCCCCTTTATGAGACCTCCCCTCCATGTGCTTTTTGGCGCTTTTTTAGTGCTTTAATGTGTGTATATAAGTCCTGTCTAATATCTGTATTGTCATACCTGAAGTAGAGGGCCTTAGACCCTCGAAACGCGTTGTATGTACTACCTGTCCAAAATAAACTGAAATATTTGAAGAATCTTGTCTAGCTGGTCTTTTGCGCCACGAATAGGATCTACCTCGTCTTAGAATCTCTTTCCTTGTGTTGGATTGGGCATCCTCGACATCAAGGACCTTCCTCCTATGGCAGCCGGCACAAATACATGTTTGTGTTATACGTCTACAATAGAGTTGTGCCTATTATATGCACAACTCTAAAAGGTGAGCCTCCATTTTTTACGACCAACTTACTATTATATTGAACATACTACCCTATGGTGCGTATTTCTTCCTATCTACGCAGCTAGTGCTGACAACTGAATTGGCCACAAGACCACGCCATTTTTACATGCCTACAATAGGGTTGTGCCTATCTATCGCACAACCTAATAACGTTAGCCTCCACATCTAGAGTTTCAAGAACACTGTGCAGAACATGCTACACTATTTTGCGCTATTTTCACATTTATCCAGAAATTCTATTCTGAATACGCCCAGTTTTGCTTCATTGTGCCACTCTGTGGCTTCCTCCTGCTGCTGCTGCCACCTCCACACTCTGTCATTGTGCCACATTGTGGCCTCCTCATGATGCTGCCACCTTCACACTGTCATTGTGCCACCTCCTCACAGTCATTGTGCCACTCTGTTGCCTTCTGATGCTGCCACCTCCACACTGTCATTGTGCCACTCTGTGGCCTCCTGATGCTGCTGCCACCTCCACACTGTCATTGTGCCACTCTGTGACCTCCTGATGCTGCTGCCACCTCCACACTGTCATTGTGCAACTCTGTGGCCTTCTGATGCTGCTGCCACCTCCACACTGTCATTGTGCCACTCGGTGGCCTTCTGATGCTGCTGCCACCTCCACACTGTCATTGTGCCACTCTGTGGCCTCCTTCTGCTGCTGCCACCTCCACACTATCATTGTGCCACTCTGTGACCTCCTGATGCTGCTGCCACCTCCACACTGTCATTGTGCAACTCTGTGGTCTCCTCCTGCTGCCACCTCCAGACTCTGTCATTGGGCCACTTTGTGGTCTCCACATGCTGCTTCCACCTCACCACTATGTTATTGGGCTACTCTGTGGACTTTTCATGCTGTTCCCACCCTCCCCACTTCATGACTTGGCCACTATTTTGCCTTTCGGCCTGGCTGACATCATTTATCTGATCCTTCTTCTGATCTGTCAGAAGGAAGGGAAAATGAGATGTGCAATGGATTCTGTCTATGTAGCAGCTGTAAGGCCTGGATGACATGGTCCCTATTTTGCATTAGAATTGGCTTATGATTTGGTAGCCAAAAGCAGGAGTGGGTACAAAACACAGAAGATATGCAAATATCCCATTCACGTGTCATCTCTGTTTTGGATCCACTCCGTTTTTTTTTTTTTTTTTTTGGCATTAGCAATACTGATGTAACACTGACCAAATGCTGACCAAGTGAAGGCGGATGCTCCACATACAGGATCCGCTTTTTGGGGGTTATTGTTCTGATGGATCAGAGGATGGGCAAAATAATCAGTGACATCAACACAAACTTACGGCTGACACCCACTCCCACTTTGTCGGGGGGGGGGGGGCTCTACTTGTATAAGCGTTTAATAGAATAGGTTCTTTAGAAATATATGTGGAATCAGTGAATTTGTGTAAAAGGAGTGCGCTCTTTCACGCTATAGTAGGATCTTGGGCCTCTGCACGGTTCTTTATACCTGTCACTAACTTTGACCTACAGGTTCTGTAGGCTGAGTTCACACTTGAGTTATTTGGTCAGTTTTGGCCCAATAACTGCCCAAATACGTATATAGTGTGCAGTTATTCTAAGAGTGACACCTGTGATACTAATTTAAAGTTTTTTTTCACTACCACAGCAGATTCCCTATGCGTGTTACTGCAAGGCACAGAGTTGTACACCACTATACAGACTCTCTGCAGCCAGGAAATAGTCTTGTTTTAACGCGATTCGCCACAATTTAATTCGGATCGAATCAAATCTTTTCGGAAAATTCGGCGAGCCAACCGAATCAAATTTTTAAAAAATTAGCTCATCTCTAAGTATGACGTCATTGTCAGGTGCCAACATACTCTTAGTTGCTCCTGCGATGACACCGATGGGGTATGACTCATGATTGGACATTGGTTTTTCCCGCCTTTACACAAACTGTAGTACTCTCACTAGCTATCTAGCTATCCCTCTCCCCCCAGTGATATTTAAACACCGTGGACACTTCACACTACAGCTGCTTATCCTGCATAATGGAGTTACTTCAGCCCAGGCCCGTTTCTATAACCGGGCGAGGGGTGAGACCGCACGGGGCGCGCGTCTCAAGGTAGAAGAGGGGGGCGCCGCCCCGAAGTCTCCGCTCTCCCAGAGAGCAGAGACACCGGGGAAGCCGGCAAGGGACCAATCAGAGTGGTCCTTTGCCGGCAAGCACTCCGATTGGTTAGTCTCTACAGACTAACCAATCGGAGCGATTCAGCACTAAAATGCCGGTTTCAGGCTGGGATCTCCACTCTGGAGATCGCAGCCTGAAACTAGGTAAGATGTACTTTGTGGGCACTGCTCTGATGCCTGGAGCGGCAGGTCCTCACAGCAACAGCCCTGTACTATATGCCCACTACTGCCACCGCTTTTCCACTGTTCACAGGAAGCGCTACTGATATGCGCTCCCTGTGTCAAGTCACTCACTCCCTCCAGATCACCATGTGCTGTGCGCCACACTGCTGTGTTGAGAAGTGCAGCAGCAGTACTGACAGCTCTCCTCTGCCTCTCACCCTGTTGCCGGTGCCTGCTCCATCCTGTGGTGATGCTGTAAGCATCAGTTGAAATGTGAGTGGGCGGGCCGGCACAGGAGCTCCTGAGCAGCATGAGAGGAATCCTGTGTCTCTTCATGTTCTGTGTCAGGACCAAGAGGAGGGGGAGGGGAAGCTGCAGACAACAACACTGAAGTTCTGTCTGGGCTGCCATCCTATTTCATCTGCCAGAAGAAAAGGTAAGTGGAAATATCTGTGTAAATGTATGTATATATGTGTCTCTGCCTGTATATTTGCATGTATGTGTGTTTATATGTTTGTGCATATATGTGTCTGTATGTGTGTCTGTGTGTCTGTAGGTGTGTCTGTAGGTGTGTCTGTATTTGTGTCAGTACATGTGTCTGTATTTGTGTCAGTACATGTGTCTGTATGTGTGTCTGTATTTGCGTCAGTATGTGTGTCTGTATTTGTGTCAGTACATGTGTCTGTATGTGTGTCAGTACATTTGTGTGTGTATATATATGAGAGAGAGAGAGAATGCAAAAAGCGAGGCAGCACGCTTTTTTGCATATTGGGAATAAGCGGTCCTCCGTTCTTCACTGAGTTGGAGTACTGCCTCGCTTTTTGCATTTACTACATCACTGGCACATTATCCTTAGCCTGGAGGGATTGTACCCATTGGATGTTCTGTGACTTGTGCTGCTGTTCTTTGTTTCTTTAAAAAATAAAATAAATATACACTGCTATCCGCTGTTACATACTTCTGTACACTAATATACACTTTTATATACTCCTTTATACTGCTATACACTGTTAAATACTGCCGTATACTACTATACGATGTTATATACTGCCGTATACTACTATACGATGTTATATACCACCGTATACTACTATACGCTGTTATATACTGCCGTATACTACTATGCGCTGTTATATACTGCCATATAATACCATACGCTGTTATATACTGCCGTATACTACTATACGATGTTATATACCGCAGTATACTACTATACGCTGTTATATACTGCCGTGTACTACTATACGCTGTTATATACTGCCATATACTACCATATGCTGTTATATACTGCCGTATGCTACTATACGCTGTTATATCCTGCCATATACTACTATATGCTGTTATATACTGCCATATACTACTATACGCTGATATATACTGCCGTATACTACTATACGCTGATATATACTGCCGTATACTACTATACGCTGTTATATACTGCCATATACTACTATATGCTGTTATATACTGCCGTATACTACTATACGCTGATATATACTGCCTTATACTACTATACTCTGCTATATAATGGCATATACTACTATACGCTGTTAGAGAACACTGTTATTTCTGAAGTGTAATATTAAGGGGCATTGGGGAGCACAGTGGGTACAGAATTGGGAGTAGCAGCAGGGTAATATTGTTGGGGGACCAAGTTGGGAGAATGAAAGAAAAGTGAGGAGTCTAAGATATCTGTGTGTAAAACTCTGCAGAGATGAGATGCGTCTGAAAGAAATCATCATGGCTCCCTGGTCCGAATGCAAAATAAGAAAGAATTTCTACATCAAAGGAGATGGCACTGGATGTAGGAGGTATGTAGTGCTGTACTCTCTTGTATGTTTTGTAGCTCTGTCTTTAACAGTAGGGCTAAGGAGAGGAGTTAGAGTGACAAGTGGCCCCATGGTAGGATGGGGGGGGGGCGCTGGAAGATCTTTGCTCATAACTAAGATCTTCCAGGCCCTTTATGAGTTTAGTGGCTCTCCTCTGTACCTTTTCTAACTCCAGGGCATCCTTTTTATGGACTGGCGCCCAGAACTGAACTCCGTATTCAAGTTGAGGCCGCACCAACGCTTTGCAAAGTGGCAATATTACATCCCTGTCTCGCGAGTCCATACCTCTTTTAATACAAGACAGAATTCTGTTGGCCTTAGAGGCAGCTGACTGGCACTGCATGCTGTTATTTAGTCTAGGATCTACTAATACACCCAGATCCTTCTCAACAATTGACTCTCCCAGTTTTACTCCCCATAGGAGATATGCTGCATGCAGATTATTCGCCCCCAAGTGCATAACTTTACATTTATCTATATTGAACCTCATTTGCCAAGTGGAGGCCCAAACAGTAAGTTTGTCCAAGTCAGCTTGTAACTTATTAACATCTTCCATAGACTGGACTGTATTATAAAGTTTGGTGTCATCTGCAAAAATAGAAACAGCACTATTAATCCCATCCTCTATGTCATTAATGAATAAGTTAAATAATAGTGGACCCAGCACTGAACCTTGGGGAACACCACTTATAACCGGTCACCATTCAGAGTAGGAATCATTGACCACAACTCTTTGGATACGATCATGACGCCAGTTTTCAAATAAATTACAAATTATATTTTCTAAACCAATAGACCTCAATTTACCCATTAGTTGTCCATGAGGGACAGTATCAAACGCCTTTGCAAAGTCCAAAAACACAATGTCGACAGCCTTTCCACTGTCCAGGCTTCTACTCATCTCCTCATAAAAACAAATCAGGTTAGTTTGACAGCTTCTGTTCTTAGTAAAACCATGTTGGCTATCACTTATTATATTATTGACAGTTACATAATCCTGTATGTAGTCCCGTAGAAGGCCCTCAAACATTTTTCCCACTATGGATATTAAGCTTACTGGTCTATAATTTCCTGGTAAAGACCTGGCACCCTTTTTGAAAATGGGCACCACATTCGCCTTGCGCCAGTCTCTTGGTACAACGCCTGTCATTAAAGAATCTATAAATATTATGAACAGAGGCAAAGCAATCACTGAACTGAGCTCCTTTAGAACTCTAGGGTATAATCCATCTGGACCTGGGGCCTTGTTCACCTTTAATTTTTTTAGCATATTTAGGACCATATCTACAGTCAGCCAGGTAAGTATGTTATTTGAGGTATTTCCACCAGTGGCACCACCCTCATGAGATGCCCTGTGTTCTTTTGTATATACAGAGCTAAAAAACCCATTTAGGAGCTCTGCCTTCTCTCGATCCCCAGTGACCCTTTCCCTGATGAACCTGTAATACCATTAATAATATGTATGGGGAAACGCGTTGGGATTAGAATCATGCAAAATTTTATTCGTCGAACATTCGCCAAACTTTTCTTAAGATTCGTATTTTCGACGAATAGATCCGTTGAATTTGCATACAAAATATAAAGGAAAAAGATATCGGCAGCACCGCACAGTACAACTGAGGTGCAAGCCCAGTTACCTGACAACGATCCAATAACAAAAATCAAAAATCAGGCAGCACTCTCAAAAAAGTAAAAGGCAAAACAAAATGTATTTACCCATGTGGGACGTGCGACGTTTCAGCTCGACTGAGCCTTTCTCAAGCAACAACCAACAGTGCAAGCAGAGTTTATAAAGATAAAGTGCATGTGCAGACAATTACATCATTAGTCAATTACATCATCTCAAAATATCACAGCCAGTGCAAAAAATAATATACCATTAAAGTGCATATGCAAATGTGCACAGCATGTAAATAGTGCAATATAAGGTCATAGTACATAACCACAGAGGAGCGCCTCTCACCCTCCTCCACCCCAGCGAGAGAGGACCCCACCTGCCCCTCCAACACCACCAGCCCAACTTCCAGAGGTAGAAGGTAGGTAAAATAAAAAGTGTAATGGGTGGACCTTCTGTCATGAAAATATAAGCTAAATTTATGTTTTGGGTAAAATTTGAATAAATCAACAGTGAGTGGCTCACCACTAGGGATCAATGAGACGTCGGGGTGCTCAAATCCTAGGCTATACCCACAGCCTTTTTGTATGGAGAGGATAAATCTGTTAGTTTATGGATGAGCACACCCTATCCAGTACTGTATTATTGTAGGATTATAAAGTATGCAGAGAGTGTAGATTATCAATATAATATTTATTATTAATACATATAAAATAATAGCTGGCCAGCTATGAATGGGTCAGTAATAAAATAGATAAAAGAATCTATCCCAGGGGGGGTAGGGATAAAAGAAAAAAGTAAATGATGATTAACAATGTCTTGCTAAAAAAGAAAACAGAAATATGAAAAAATGAATAAAAACGTGGAGTTTTTGAACAGTAGTAGGTAGTCTTTGTATTAGCGCTAATGTATTTGTGGCGCTACAGCTCAGTTCAATTGAATTGGCAGTCTTTGTGTATTTGTAGCGCTTCAGCTCAGTTCAATTGAATAGACATTCTTTCAATACAGTTTCCCATATTGGGCTTAATCATATAAGTCAAATTTTGTACGTTACCCCTCTGTTCAATACCGTAGTGTCTGGGGGGCGATATCTTCGTTGCTAACGGCCGTCAGCACGAGGACGCCGTTCTTCTATTAGTGTAGCGGCGGCAACAACACAGTGTGCGCGGTTCTTTTCCCGGCTTCTATACAGCGATGTCCAGCGTGGCGTCCCACGTATTGGTAAACAGCTGTTGTTGTTTGTAAATGGGCCGGTGTTCTCAATATCCCTTTTGGGACCTTAGGATTCAATGAGTAGCCTCCTCTTTGTATGTTCAATATAGGGGCTTGTCTCGGAGGACAAATAATAAATAAAGAAGTAAAAAAAAAAAAAAAAAAAATATAAAGGAGGTAAAATCGATCCAGTAAAATGGTAGTTGTGGTGAATTTCAAACTTCTTAATGCCAGTGTCCGTACTTGTCCTTCAGATGCCAATCTGAAGGCATCTGAAGGACAAGTACGGACACTGGCATTAAGAAGTTTGAAATTCACCACAACTACCATTTTACTGGATCGATTTTACCTCCTTTATATTTTTATTTTTTTTTTATTTTTTTTATTTTTTTTTTTTACTTCTTTATTTATTATTTGTCCTCCGAGACAAGCCCCTATATTGAACATACAAAGAGGAGGCTACTCATTGAATCCTAAGGTCCCAAAAGGGATATTGAGAACACCGGCCCATTTACAAACAACAACAGCTGTTTACCAATACGTGGGACGCCACGCTGGACATCGCTGTATAGAAGCCGGGAAAAGAACCGCGCACACTGTGTTGTTGCCGCCGCTACACTAATAGAAGAACGGCGTCCTCGTGCTGACGGCCGTTAGCAACGAAGATATCGCCCCCCAGACACTACGGTATTGAACAGAGGGGTAACGTACAAAATTTGACTTATATGATTAAGCCCAATATGGGAAACTGTATTGAAAGAATGTCTATTCAATTGAACTGAGCTGAAGCGCTACAAATACACAAAGACTGCCAATTCAATTGAACTGAGCTGTAGCGCCACAAATACATTAGCGCTAATACAAAGACTACCTACTACTGTTCAAAAACTCCACGTTTTTATTCATTTTTTCATATTTCTGTTTTCTTTTTTAGCAAGACATTGTTAATCATCATTTACTTTTTTCTTTTATCCCTACCCCCCCTGGGATAGATTCTTTTATCTATTTTATTACTGACCCATTCATAGCTGGCCAGCTATTATTTTATATGTATTAATAATAAATATTATATTGATAATCTACACTCTCTGCATACTTTATAAATTTATGTTTTATCTTTTGTAGCTGAAACCGTCAGGGAGCAGGTTTCCCCAGGACCATGGGAAGACCACGCAGTGTGGGTGTCCAGTAAGTACAAACCCCAAACTGACCATGTGTGCCCTTCTCAGTGAGCAGTTCAAAGAAAAAAAAAAAGGCTCAATACAGATACATGTCACTGAATAACTCGTTCCAAGCCTGTACATTCTGCCTTGTAATTACATAGGCAGTGAAAATGCTATATGAGCTTTTCATGGCTGCCCCGGCTAGTAGTAGTAGGGGACAGGTAATATCAGCAGAGAATACAACAAACTGCGGTGGAGTATAACAATGTCCACTAATTTTTTTTAAATATATGTATGGATGGGGGGAGTTAAGGCTGAGGCTCCAAAACAAATGTAAGAATACTAAATAGAACTATTAGAAACGGTAACAACAGCTACTCTCCTGCTAAGCATTGAAAACGGAGGCGAAGGTAGACATTACAGTGTTTGGTTTTTAAAAGAGTTTTGGAGACTTCAGGTTTGCATGGCCCATGACATGACACAAGACGTTTGGCACTGGCAGTAACGTTATGGGCCGGCTATCAACAACAGTGGGAAGACACTCAGACTATTCTGCCCTACAAGGCCTGATTTAATCACCAGCCTCAGCAAGAGGAGTATGAAATTCGGATGTAATCCAGCCTTTATTCATTTTTATAAAGGTGTTTTTTTAACACTGCCAGGTGACAGTTTTGTCCTTTTGGGTGTCAACCCCCCCCCCCTTTTCCAGCACAAATATTAGTGAAATTACGTCGTTCACACCGCAGCTGTCCCGGCTGACCAATTTTGTGGCTTCTTCAAAGGGTGTCAGAACAGCGCAGGCATCTCGGACCAGCCTCCACTGCTGGAAATCAAAGCCGCACCTGCTCCCTATGGTGGAAGATTCTGCCTGCTGCTGGACAAAATCGTCCACTGCTCTATGCTGCTCAAGGAGCCACTGCAACATATGAAGAGTGGAATTCCACCGGGTCGGCACGTCACCTATTAAGCGGTGTGGCGAAAGACCGTTTTGACCCTGCAGTTCCAGCAGAGCGTGGTGAGATACATATGAATGGCTCAAATGCGTGCAAAACTTGTGACCACTTTCTTCCCGGGCTTTTGCGCACGATAAACAAACTAACAGTAAATGTTCGCTAATGAATTGAATTTGTACGCAACAGCGTATAGAGTAACTTATACGTAGCAATAGCGTATAATTTATAGGACAACTACGTAGTGAATGCGTACAAAGCCAAAGTGAATCACCTAATATTCGGATTCGCTTCACAGCTGAAAATTTCCAAGATTCGATACGAATCAACGAATCGCTTCGCTCATCTCTAGTTGGGATTTTATTTTTATAGGGTATATAGGGGCACAATAGGATTAGGCACGGGGACAGAGCGCATCTACTATATGGGTGCATCTCTGGGCTGAGCCAGGGTTAGGGAACATTAGGGCCAATATTCCCACAGAGTTATTCCAAGTGTTGTTGACCACAAGCAAATCAGTGTAGTTCAAAGGAATGCGTAAGTAGATCCACGCCAGTCATTGCAAGAAAGAGTCGGGAGACTGGAAGGGATGGTGTTTTTTGTTCTCCCTGTGTAGCCGATGGGCCTGACTCAAAAAATATAGATTGTAAATGAGATAGTAAAAATAGGTTTCTGGGCCATGAAAAATTTGTGTAAAAGGAAGAACAAAGCTGTTACAGTCTGAAACTTCCAGCCCAGTGATCCGTTGATAGTATTGCCCAAAGATTCTCTGTATTAACAGTTTTTTAACAGCTGCTGCCAAGGCCAATAAGATAATGGGTTGCATCAAAAGAAGCATAGTTGCCTGTGATGAGAACATAGTCCTGCCACTTTACAAATCACTAGTCAGACCACACATGGAGTACTGTGTACAGTTCTGGGCTCCTGTGAACAAGGCAGACATAGCAGAACTGGAGAGGGTTCAGAGGAGGGCAACTAAAGTAATAACTGGAATGGGTGGACTACAGTACCCAGAAAGATTATCAAAATTAGGGTTATTCCCTTTAGAAAAAAGACGACTGAGAGGAGATCTATTAACTATGTATAAATATATCAGGGGTCAGTACAGAGATCTCTCCCATGATCTATTTATCCCCAGGACTGTGACAGTGACGAGGGGACATCCTCTGAGTCTGGAGGAAAGAAGGTTTGTACACAAACATAGAAGAGGATTCTTTACGGTAAGAACGGTGAGACTATGGAACTCTCTGCCTGAGGAGCTGGTGATGGTAAGTTCACTAAAAGAGTTCAAGAGGGGCCTGGATGTATTTCTGGAGTGTAATAATGTTACAGGTTATAGTTACTAGAGAGGGGTCATTGATCCAGGGAGTAATTCTGATTGACTGATTGGAGTCGGGAAGGAATTTTTTCCCCCTAAAGTGGGGAAAATTGGCTTCTACCTCACTGGGGTTTTTGCCTTCCTCTGGATCAACTAGATGGACAGATATCTTTTTTCGGCCTTATAAACTATGTTACTATGTTATGCACACAATACATGTAGATCTAAGTAGCACCATATAGAGTACTCGAACTCAGTAAGTGAAGGATATACACATACGTATAATCAGTTATTACGTGTATTGTTTCATTAGATTATATGCCCTAATGTCTATGCTTTTTCCTTTTCTAGGATTAGGTCAGCACTTGTAGGCCAATTCATCTCAATTCATAACATGTTGTTGTGATTGGTGCAGATGTTCAGGACTCCATGTCAAGGGGAACTGGGTGAAGATATTAGGCTAAGTCCTGAATTTGATATAAGGTCAAGTGAAGTACCCGGCCCCGGGTGTCCTGCCCATCTGCTAAAAATCACAAAAGGTGGGAATTGTGATTGAAATGGTCTGAACTGTGGTAAACTATAGCTTTAAGGCCAGACAGGTTCTGTTCTTTCTTTAATATGATGTTGCTGAAGAATGCTAGCCTTCAGATAAGATACTGCAGAAGCTTAACCACTAAAATGCTGTTAGTATGGTCAGGAAGTATTGCCTTATATGAATAACTAATCAAAATACTAGTTTTGATATCCACCCCCCTGGCGGTGTGCCTTGTTTGTATCCATTACCTATAAGACTGTTTTGATAAAGTTGGGAATTTGCTTGACACATCTAGTGAGTCTGTGTCCTGTTTGAAATTCTTCTGATCTCGTATATTCTTTATCTAATTAGGAGCCGTGTTGGGAGGGCAGAAAAGCGCCGATTGCACTCACACATACATACAGGCACCACACAGCACCACTTCTGATGTCCTGCATACTGTCCAACTCCAAATGTCTGCAAATATACAGGTGAACTTAAAGGGGTATTCTCATCTTAGACAATGGGGGCATATCGCTAGGCTATGCCCCCATTGTCTTATAGGTGTGGGTCCCACCGCTGGGACCCTCACCTATATCCAGAACGGAGCGGGGAGCGCTGCGCCTGGAGGACCCCGGCCACCACCAGGCGCAGCTCCCCGCTGCGCTCACAGAAATGAATGGGAGCGCAGCCTGTCTCGTGTACAGGCTGTTATCTGATCTCTGAGGCTTGCGCACAAATGCAAGATTAGCAGGGAGGCAAGCTGACATCACAGGTCATGTGATCCTCATTGAAACCTGAGAAACCAGCAGCTTTAGAAGCAGAAAGTGTATGGAAAAGCTGTTGTATTTGACTAGTTAGAAACATACAAAGGACAAAAAAATAACTCGGACAACCCCTTTAATGGCAAAATTAACAACAGGTGTTTGATCCATGAATCGTCCAATAAATTTCCTGGTTCAATTAGAATCAGTATTTAAATAGTCCTTCTCATCATGCTGTTCACATTTTGACATCATGAGACCAAGACAACACCTAATAATTGATCAACAGTACCTCACCATTGCAAGGCTTCTAGAAGGATATTCTCAAATGGAAGTGGTCACTGAGCTAAGAGTGTCATCAGCAGTTGCAAAAGAGACACGGAGAGACTGCAAAAGTCACAGAAAGGCATCTCAGTTGACGTCCTTTAGCCACATCCCACACTGATGACCACTTAATTATGAACAATGCCCTGCAGAACCGGATAATGAATGCCACACAATTTCAGGCTCATTTAAGAGAGGAGAGAGACACCCAAGTGTCACGTCAGACCATTCGAAACAATTTACATCAGCTTGGTCTACGTGCTAGATGACCTGCAAGAGTACCTGAACACAGGTGTCATCGTCTTGCATAGGCCAGGGAGCATCTACGCTGCACTAGGGACCAGTGGGCCTCAGTGCTGTTCATTGATGAAAGTTGATTCACGCTGAGCAGAAAAGTTGGCCGCCAACGGTGTTGGAGACAAGGAGAGCGCTATGCATCAGCCAGATGAGCCTTTGGTGGTGGTGTTACAGTGTGAACAGGTGTGCCTAGTCAATACAGAACTGCCCTACACTTTGTGAATGGTACAGTGACAAGCCCATACTACTTTAATAACATCATGATTCCAGTAATTGTGCCTCTGCATGAACAACACAGTCCTAATTTCATCTTCATGGATGACAATGCGCCAGCTCATCAAGGTTGCATCATTACAGAATGGCTGCTGAAGACTGAGGTACCTCAAATGGAGGGGCCTGCGCTTTCTCCAGACCTGAATCCCATTCAAAACATATGGGATCATCTGAGTCGCCATGTAGAGGCTTGCAACTCTGTACTCCAGAACCTCAATGACCAGTGGGCCACCCTTCAAGAGGAGTGGGATGCTATGCCTCAGGAAACAATAAGTTTACTTGTCACTTTGTTGTCAAGCTGTAATTGATGCTGAAGGTCACATGAAAAGTTTTTGAGACATTAACATTTTTGTGGGGGTACACCACTATTGTTGGCTTTTGTTTCAATAAATTATTTGAGATGAGGAAATCAACATTCAATGCTTCTACATAAATGCCCCACTTTCATGATATGATATCACTGTGGAGTGAACTTTTTATGTTTTTTTTCCATAAATGTCACCCTAAAACCAAATATCCCTAACCTTTGAGTAAACTTTGTTAGCATGTTTGAGTAGTATATATATATATATATATATATATATATATATACACACTGTCTATAATAAAAATCAGTGTTTGCTTGTCTGTCCTCTATAGGCATCCAAATGCCTGAACCGTTGGACTCCAAATAGGCACATAGGTACACTGGGTTATGGAAAGGTTTTCGTAAAAGTCTCAGCTCTCTAGGGCATACCTGTCACGCTCTGTTGTGGGGGGAATATTCCACACCAAGCACAGGAGAAAGAGGGGGGAAAGGAAATGGGATTAGGCCTGGAACTAGTGAAGGCAGATGGTCACCACCTATTGAAAAACGCTGACTCCAGTCCTGGCTTACTAACAGTATGAACAGGCCTAGAAAGTAGGTGAGTTCATAGGCTGGAAACCTGGGAACCTAACTGTCCCTGAAGGACCCTGAAGCCAGTGACTGGAATGAGACAAACTGTTCCTCCACCAACCTGGACGAACAGTAGTCTCCCCTCAGGCCCAAACACCAAAATACAGGGAAGATATACACAAATAAACGAAAGGGAAAGAAGACACGTAACTTTCCTGAAGATAATGGCAGCAAAGGAATCTCCACAGAGAAACACACACCAGCAGACCACAGACACCACAGAAAGTATAAACCACACAGCATGGTGGGAGAAGCAATACTAAATAGACAAAGATAATTGATAAAACACCTACACCTTAAGGGGGATGGTGTGGTGAATGCCAGCAACAAAACAACCAAAGGAGAACCTGTCAGTTTTACCCACGGGTTGCCAATCTGACAGACCTCCTGATACCTGTCGCAGGAATGTCCGTGACAATTTTTTGAGATGTTCCCAAAATGTATTAGCCAATATGAGCTCTCAGGTTCTTCACACATATCCTAACTGCCACACACACGGTTGCATGATTCATATTAGCCAATAGGAGCTTGCTAGTCCTCACTTATATCATAACTGACATACAAACAGTCACATGACCCTTATTAGTTAAAGGGGATGTGCAGTTCTTTGTAAATGATGATCTATCCTGTGTGGTGGTCAGCGTTAAGAGTGCGGGCATGCCCGGTAATAGGCCCTCTGAATGGACCTGTGGCTGGATCCACATTTTAAAAACAATTCTTTTAGCTCACTTGCTTGTTTTTCAAAGGTAACATCATCCGAGCATATCCTCTGTATACAAAGAAACTGGTCAATGGGTATTGCTTTAATTGTTTTTCTAGGATGTGATGAAGAGGCATGTAGGTATACATTTTCGGACGTATCTTTCCAGAATACATCCGTACATATATATATCCTTTGTCGTGCCTGCACAAAGAAATATCCAGAATGTCAATCTTCTTAGTATGGCTCACATATGTCAATTTAATATTACAGGAGTTGTTCAAAAAAGCAAAAAAGTGCGCGGTCCATGATGACGTCATGATCTGACAGGAATAGGTCCCTTTCCCACAGTCCCAGGAACAAATTAGAATACGAGGGCGCACCGGCCACCCCCATAGCGGTTGCCTGGAGCTGTAGGAAAAAGGACCCATTGAAAGTAAAAAAGTTCCTTGTAAGGACAAAATTCAACAGCTGTAACATTATTAGCATGGAGAATTTTTTACTTTTGTTTTTTTTTCTCTAGTAGCTATAGCCTGTGATATTATTACACTCCAGAAATACATCCAGGCCCCTCTTGAACTCTTTTAGTGAACTCACCATCACCTCCTCCTCAGGCAGAGAGTTCCATAGTCTCACTGCTCTTACAGTAAAGAATCATCTTCTATGTTTGTGTACAAACCTTTTTTCCTCCACACATAGAGGATGTCCCCTCGTCACAGTCCTGGGGATAAATAGATGTACTGATACTTGATATATTTATACATAGTTATTAAATCTCTCCTCAGTCGTCTTTTTTCTAAAATGAATAACCCTAATTTTGATAATCTTTAAGGGTACTGTAGTCCACCCATTCCATTTATTACTTTAGTTGCCCTCCACTGAGAGGGGTTTTCCGGGATTTTACTACAAATGACCTATCCTCAGGATAGGTCATCAGTATCTGATGAGTGGGGGTACGACACCCAGGACCCCCACCAATCAGCTGTTTGAGAAGGCACCAGCCCTCCCATTAGCGCCACGGCCTTCTTTTAGCTTTTTCTAGGCCAGTGATGTCACATTCATCGGTCACGTGGCCTAGGAGCAGCTCAGCCCCATTCAAGTGAATGGGGCTGAGCACAATACCAAGCACAGCTGCTGTACAATACACGGCGCTGTGCTTGGTAAACTGCAAAAAGGCAGCGGCGCTCATAGGAGCGCCGGTACCTTCTCAAACAGCTGATCGGCGGGGGTCCCAGGTGCCGGACCCCCACCGATCAGATACTGATGAGCTATCCTGAAGATAGGTTATCAGTAGTAATATCCTGGAAAACCTCTTGAACCCTCTCCAGCTCTGCTATGTCTGCCTTGTTCACAGTGTTGATGTGCAGTGTTAGTTTTCCGCCACACATAGCGTTTTGCATTTAGGACAAGACTTTGGTCTAATCTCACCAGAGCACATTATTCCACATGTTTGCTGTGTCTCCTACATGGCTTGGGGCAAACTGCAAACATAACTTTTTCTATTGCTTTCAAAAATAGCTTTCTTCTTGACACTCTTCCATAAAGGCCAGAGTTTTCCTGTAGACAAATTTTTCCACCTGATCTGTGGATCTCTGAAGATGGACCCTGCTTTATACTGCTCCACAACTTTATCCCTGACCTGTCTGGTGTGTTCCTTGGTTTTCATGATGGTGTTTGATAACTAATGTTTTCTAACAAACCAATGAGGCCTTCACAGAACAGCTCTAGTTATATTGATAATAAATTACACACAAGTGGACCATATTTATTAATTAGGTGACTTTTGAAGGCAGTTGGTCACACTGGATTTTATTTAGGGTTATCAGAGTACAGGGGCTGAATACAAATTAATACCACACATATCAGATTGTTAGTTATTAAAAATGTTGAAACCCATGTAGCCTTTTCTTTTCACTTCACACATACTTGATACTTTGTGCTAGTCTATCACATAAAATCCCAATAAAATACATTTTAAGTTTGTGGGTGTAATGTGAACAAATATGGAAAGGGGGTGGAGCCTGCAGTTCTGCGGGATGGCCACATAGTTTCAACAGCTTCTGTGTGTCCCACAGAAAAGCTATCTCCTCAGCCCTGCACCTTGGGACAGAATGGTTAAAATTAGTAAAGATAAGACCGAGGAATCGGCACCGACTCCCAGGCAGCAACTAGAAACAGAGAAATGCCTCAAGAAAAAAACTTGCCTCATTAGCTGAAAAAGGCAAGATGGTGCCGGACAACCATGCTTCCCGCTATGGTGCAGCAGACTCATTCTGAAGCAACCTCTGAGGTCCGATCTAACTCCAGCACCAGAGGCTACCTGAAGAAATTCCTACTACAAGCCATATCTCCTGTCCTGAAAGAACTGACAGACATCAAGGCCAAAATGAAACAATTATGGGCTAGAGTAGCTGACCTGGAGGAATCCCAGACCGCCATTATCCGACATGGGGAGTCGTTGCAAGGTATTTTTCTGACTTACCAAAATCATATTAACAATCTGCATTTACACGCCAAGGACCAAGAGAACTGTAGCAGGCACAAAAATGTGTGCCTGAGAGGCCTGCCTGAGTCAATTTCTTCTGAGGCACTGCTGTTGGCGGTCACGCTGATCTTTACATCCTTGCTAGTGGAGGACAGAGCTAAACAGATTGTTGTGGAAAGGGCTTACCGTGCACTGAGACCTAAGCTATCGCCGAGTGATCTATCCAGAGATGTTATCTGTGGCTTACTGAACTTGCTGGATACTAATGCACTCCTTGAAGCAGCAAGAGTAATCAAGGATCTCAATTAAGAAGGGGCCAAGGTTCAAGTATTTCAAGATCTGGCACTGAGCTCACTTGCCAAATGTTGCGTTTTGAAACAACTGACTGAGGAACTGCACACTATGAAGCTCCCTATCAGATGGCTGTTTCCATTTGGGCTGGCAATGGCCAAGGATGTGTCGAAGAGCTGTGTGCTAGCAATGCAATATATTCCATACACTATAGTGTATGGAATATATTGCATTGCTAGCACACAGCTCTTCGACACATCCTTGGCCATTGCTTCACCACATTGAGATCTGCTCACAAAGCTAATCATATTATTGCTTTATTAACAAGCACCATATATGATTATAAAGACACCAGTAATATGTGTTAGCTTATAAGCATAGAAAAAACAGTCATCTTTGTCTGGTAATGTTATAGCTTGGTGGTTAAGTAATTGGTTTTGCATGTAGAGATACCAGGTTTGAATCTTGAAAAAGATCACATTTTTTTTCTTCAGATATTTTTTTCTTCCACATTTATCTTAAGAAAAGTCTATGTCCCTATTATATTGACAATAATGTTTTTTTAAGATATTAAATAGTAATTTATTATCTAGTTTACTAGTTTCTTTTATTGTGTCTGTGAATAATAGGTAATAGGTTTTAGCAAAAAACTCTACTATTCTCAATATAGTAAGGCCTTATTATTATATGATGATATACTTTTTATTATAGTATAGCCTTTTAAAATGATCTTGAATAAGAGAAAAAAAAATTACATCTCTTCTGGTATTTGAACCTAGGATCTCCATATACAGGGGAAAACCACCACACTACTAAGCTATAGCATTACCACATAGAGATACAGCTTTTTCTCTACTTAATAGAATACATTGGTATCTTTCCAATCATACAATGTGCTAGTGCATAAAGCAGCAATAAGCAGATTAGCTTTCTGAGCAGATCTGAGAGTGGTGAAGCTATAGTATTAATGATATTTACATGCTAGCACACAGCTCTAAGACACAGCTCTGCCCTCAGCCTGATAGCCAGCTCTGTCAATTAATGGGAGGGGGGAGTGTGCAGAGCATAGGGGGTGTTACAAAGCAGTGCTCAGATGATTCAGCCCTACCTCCTAGTGCTCCAATCGCTCATTTGCATATGAATAACAACGTAGAGATCTCTGCAGCATTATCGTACAGACAAAAGAAAGGTATAGTTTTAATCAGCATGATGAGCCCTACAAGGCAGTGTGTCTGGTTTAATAGGGTTGATCCTGGTGACAGAGCCTCTTTAAATTGGTCTTCATTAAAAATATGGCTTCCTTTTTTCTGTATACAGCTGACATGCTCTAGAAGTACCCTTTGGATTTTCTGTTTTTCCATCAGACCAGGAGCAGACGGACTCCTTATCTCTGCTCTCCTAAACACTCAATATAGCTCAGTTCTTATCTTACTGACAAGAATGTGGCTTAAATAAGTGTTTATGACCTCTTAGTAGTTAAGAGATTAGGTTTATTAGATGATGGCCACAAAGTGAAAGTACCAGTCACACAGTTAGAAAAACAGTTAACCCTTTGTGACAGAACAGCTCACTATTTTTAATATTTATGGCCAACTGAAAAAATGATTTTAGCCAAAAATGAGTAAAATGCAATCATAAACAAAATTGCCCCCATGGTGTACATAGCCTTTAAGAAATACATAATTGAAGTTACTAATTTTCTGTTATCCAGGAATTATTTTTCATTAGAGATGAGCGAGCACTAAAATGCTCGGGTGCTCGTTATTCGAGTTGAACTTTTCCCGATGCTCGGGTGCTCGTTTTGAATAACGAACCCCATTGAAGTCAAAGGGAGACTCGAGCATTTTTGCTGGGGACCAAGGCGCTGCCTAGGGAAGGCTAGGTGAAAACCTGGAAACCTCAGAAAATGATGGAAACACCACGGAAATGGACAGGAAACAGCAGGGGCAGCATGCATGGATGCCTCTGAGGCTGCCTAATCCCACCATTACCCCAAATTCTCAGGCAGCAGCCTGGTGGTTACCCTCATGGCAATTGTGCTCACCCAGACAAAGAAAGGCGAGGCACATGCCCATCACATGTTAGGGAAGCACCCAACTAGGTGCAACGAAGGTCCATCACCACCTGCAGGTGACACCACTGCTCATGCTGGCACTGCTGTGCCATCCCCCGCCCCACGACGCATTAGCCTGACACATCATGGTGACAGCGTAGTGACACCAACAAGTGACCAAGTTAGATTGAGGTAGCAGTCAAATGTCTGTAGGCGAGCCTCCCAAAAATTTGTTTTGGAGTGTCCGAAGTTGACCCTCCTAAAAAATTGTTTAGGAGTGTCTGTAGTTGACCCTTCTGTAAAATATTTTTTTGTTTTCCCTGTTATTAATGTACAACCCATGGCTGGCATGGTGGGAATATATAGGTTTTGTGTCACAGACGGTCCACTGCACCGTTACATTTTCTTCATCATTGCCAATTACTTTTTCACCAACTGTTGTCTGGCAATGATAAAGGGTAAGGTGAATCCACTGCAGAAGAAAAGTGTCATCCTCTTACAATTCTACACTTGCTCTCAATTGAAAAAGGGATGTTCTTGCCGTGGCCTTCCTCATAGTGGCCGCTTCTGCGGACGACAGAGGTGGTGTACCTACTGACAGCCTGACCGAACACGATGGCAGACGGGGAGACACTCCCTCATGTAAAATTGTTTTGGAGTGTCTGCGGTTGACCCTCCTGTAAAATATTTTTTTTGTTTTCCGTTATTAGTTAATGTACAACCCATGGCTGGCATGGTGGGAATATATAGGGAAGCACCCAACTAGTGGCAACGAAGGTCCATCACCCATGGCCATGGCTGGCACTGCTCTCCTATCCCCAGCCACACGATGCAGGCATAAGCCTGACACAGCATGGCGGTGACACCAAACAAGTGACCAAGTTAGATGAAGGTAGCAGGTGAGCCACCCAAAAATTTAGCCAGACGCAGCATGGCGGTGACAACAGAGTGACCAAGTTAGACTGAGGTAGCAGGAGGTGAAGCATGGATGGTAATTCGAAGGTGGAGAGGAGGGGTTGGAGAAAGTGGCATAGTAATTCGGAACAAACCGTGAACGAGGCAGGGCCCCGCAATCCTCCAATGTGGGCAGTACATGAGCGGCCCCAGGGTCAGAACTCGGTCAGGAGTATGTGAAATGTTCAGGGTGGCCGAACGCCGGGCTCGACGGCGGACCCGTTTCGGGTAATCGATTGTCGAAATGTTGGCTTACATCAAGTTTAGTATCTGTTCTTAACAGTTGCTGTGGCTGTTGGTGGTAAAGTGGTGAGCATAGCTGCTTCCCAAGCAGTTGACCCAGGTTCAATTCCCATCTATCGGAGGAGGCAATTAAAAGAAGAACCAAAAAAAAAATCTGTACAATATCTAATACGTCCCCTACCCGGGTAAAATGTTTGGAGAGAGGGCCTGTAGGTGGGGGGCAGGCTGGGGGGAAGGAGGTTGAGCTGGAAGACCCCGAGGAGTGCACCCTTGGCTAGCGTGTGTGGTAGTGACAGCCGGATGGAGTTCGAATGACGACACAGGACCCCAACTTAAAAATTTAGCATCAACCGGTACAGTTGTCAACTATGAGCTTGAACAAGTGTGGTATGTGTTCTATGTATTCTTCTCAGTTTAATACCGTATATGGCACCTATCCGCTGTACAGTCATGGCCAAAAGTTTTGAGAATGACACAAATATTATATTTTCACATGATCTGCTGCCCTCTGGTTTTTATGTGTTTGTCAGATGTTTTTATCACATACAGAAATATAATTGCAATCATATTATGAGTAACAAACGCTTATATTGACAGTTAGAATGAGTTAATGCAGAAAGTCAATATTTGCAGTGTTGACCCTTCTTCTTCAGGACCTCTGCAATTCTCCCTGGCATGCTCTCAATCAACTTCTGGACCAAATCCTGACTGATAGCAGTCCATTCTTGCACAATCAATGCTTGCATTTTGTCAGAATTTGTAGGTTTTTGTTTGTCCACCCGTCTCTTGATGATTGACCACAAGTTCTCAATGGGATTAAGATCTGGGGAGTTTCCAGGCCATGGACCCAAAATCTCTATGTTTTGTTCCCTGAGCCATTTAGTTATCACCTTTGCTTTATGGCAAGGTGCTCCATCATGCTGGAAAAGGCATTGTTGATCGCCAAACTGCTCTTGGACGGTTGGGAGAAGTTGCTCTCGGAGGACATTCTGGTACCATTCTTTATTCATGGCTGTGTTTTAGGCAAGACTGTGAGAGAGCCGATTCCCTTGGCTGAGAAGCAACCCCACACATGAATGGTTTTCAGGATGCTTTACAGTTGGCATGAGACAAGACTGGTGGTAGCGCTCACCTCGTCTTCTCCGAATAAGCTGTTTTCCAGATGTCCCAAACAATCGAAAAGGGGATTCATCAGAGAAAATGACTTTACCCCAGTCCTCAGCAGTCCACTCCCTGTACCTTTTGCAGAATATCAGTCTGTCCCTGATGTTTTTTCTGGAGAGAAGTGGCTTCTTTGCTGCCCTCCTTGAGACCAGGCCTTGCTCCAAGAGTCTCTGCCTCACAGTGCGTGCAGATGCACTCACACATGCCTGCTGCCATTCCTGAGCAAGCTCTGCACTGCTGGTAGCCCGATCCCGCAGCTGAAACACTTTTAAGAGACGGTCCTGGCGCTTGCTGGTCTTTCTTGGGCACCCTGGAGCCTTTTTGGCAACAATGGAACCTCTCTCCTTGAAGTTCTTGATGATGCGATAGATTGTTGACTGAGGTGCAATCTTTCTAGCTGCGATACTCTTCCCTGTTAGGCCATTTTTGTGCAGTGCAATGATGACTGCACGTGTTTCTTTAGAGATAACCATGGTTAACAGAAGAGAAACAATGATGCCAAGCACCAGCCTCCTTTTAAAGTGTCCAGTGGTGTCATTCTTACTTAATCATGACAGATTGATCTCCAGCCCTGTCCTCATGAACACCCACACCTGTGTTAATGGAGAAATCACTGAAACGATGTTAGCTGGTCCTTTTAAGGCAGGGCTGCAATGATGTTGAAATGTGTTTTGGGGGATAAAGTTCATTTTCTAGGCAAATATTGGCTTTGCAAGTAATTGCTGTTAAGCTGATCACTCTTTATAACATTCTGGAGTATATGCAAATTGCCATTATAAAAACTGAAGCAGTAGACTTTGTAAAAATTAATATTTGTATCATTCTCAAAACTTTTGGCCATGACTGTAGCTGGACCTCTGGAAAAATTGTTTGGAGAGAGGGCCTGTAGGTGGACCTCTGGAAAAATTGTTTGGAGAGAGGGCCTGTAGGTGGACCTCCAGAAAAATTATTTAGAGAGGGCCTGTAGGTGGACCTCCGGAAAAATAGTTTGGAGAGAGGGCCTGTAGGTGGACCTCCGGAAAAATTGTTTGAAGAGAGGGCCTGTAGGGGGCCCTCCTGAAAAATTGTGGTAAAAGAGTGCCAGTTGGACCTCTAAAAAAATGGCGTTTTTTTGGTCAGCGTTAGGCAAAGACGACAAGGAGGAGGAGGAGATTTGAAGTCCGGGGAAATCCAGGCTTTGTTCATTTTAATAAGCGTCAGCCTGTCAGCGCTGTCAGTTGACAGGCGTGTACGCTTATTGATGATGACGCCACCAGCTGCACTGAATACCCGCTCTGACAGCACGCTAGTGGCAGGGCAGGCCACCACCTCCAAGGCGTACAGCGCCAGTTCAGGCGACGTGTCCAGCTTTGAAACCCAGTAGTTGTCTGGAGCAGAGTGATCACGCAGGACGTTGGTATGGTCAGCTAGGTACTCCCTCACCATCTTTCTGTACAGTTCCCCCCCACCTCTGCCTAGACTGGGGACAGGTGACAGTGTCCTGCTGGGGTGACATAAAGCTGGCAAAGGCCTTGGAGAGCGTTCCCCTGCCAGTGCTGGACAAGCTGCCTGCTCGCCTCCTCTCCCCCGCTACTTGGCCCACAGAACCATGCCCTCTGCCGCTAGCGGCGTCAGATGGGAAGGATTGTTTCAGCTTGTGCACCAGGGCCTGTTGATATTTATTCACTCTCATACTCCTTTCCTCTGCAGGTATGAGAGTGGAAAGGTTCTGCTTGTACCGTGGGCCCAGGAGAGTGAACACCCAGTAATCGGTGTTTGAAAAAATGCTTCTAACACGAGGGTCACGGGATAGGCAGCCTAACATGAAGTCTGCCATGTGCGCCAGAGTCCCAACACACAAGAATTCCCTCTCCTCACTGGCCTGACTCTCCATTTCCTCCTCCTCCTCCTCCTCCTCCTCCTCCAAGTTCTCCTCCAAGTCCTCCTCTTCAGCCCATACACGCTCAAGAGTTAAGGACTGAGCACTGGTACCCTCTACTGTCTCGCCGACATTCTCCTTCTCTTCCTCCTCATCCTCATCCCCCTCCTCCGATACGCGCTGAGAAACAGACCGGAGGGTGCTCTGGCTATCAAGTGACGTATCTTCCTCCACCGTCTCTTGTGACAAGCGCAAAGCATCCGACTTGATGCTGAGCAGTGAGTTTTTCAACAGGCAAAGCAGCGGGATGGTGAGGCTAATAATGGCGGCATCGCCGCTGACCATCTGTGTTGACTCCTCAAAGTTGCTCAACACCTGGCAGATATCAGACATCCACGTCCACTCCTCATTGTAGACTTGAGGAATCTGACTGACCTGACTACCAGTTCTGGTGGAAGTTGACATCTGGCAGTCTACAATCGCTCTGCGCTGCTGGTAAACTCTGGATAACATGTTTAATGTGGAATTCCATCTCGTGGGCACGTCGCACAACAGTCGTTGAGCGGGCAGTTGTAGGCGGCGCTGCGCTGCCCTGAGAGTGGCAGCATCTGTGGTCAACTTGCGGAAATGCGCACAGATGCGGCGCACCTTGGTGAGCAAATCAGACAGATTGGGGTATGTCTTGAGGAACCGCTGAACTATGAGATGGAACACGTGGGCCAGGCATGGCACATGTGTCAGTCTGCCGAGTTGCAGAGCCGCCACCAGGATACGCCCGTTGTCACACCCAACCATGCCTGGCTTGAGGTTCAGCGGTGCCAGCCACAGATCGGTCTGCGCCATGATGCCCTGTAACAGCTCTTGGGAGGTGTGCCTTTTGTCACCTAAGCTCAGCAGTTTGAGCACCGCCTGCTGGCGCTTACCCACGGCACTGCTGCTGCGCCTAGAGCTACCGACTGAAGGCGCCGTGCCCAAGGATGGTAATTCGGTGGAGGAGGAGGAGGGGTCGGAGGAGGAGGAGGAGGCATAGTACGTCTGAGAGACCGTGACCGAGGTAGGCCCCGCAATCCTCGGTGTGGGCAGTACATGAGCGGCCCCAGGGTCATTCTCGGTGCCGTCAGTGAGATATAGTGTCCCTGCCCAGCAGCACTTGTCCACGTGTCCGTGGTTAGGTGGACCTTCTCAGAAACAGCGTTGGTCAGGGCACGGCTTGATGTTCTGTGACACGTGCTGGTGTAGGGCTGGGACGGCACATCGAGAAAAATAGTGGCGGCTGGGGACCGAATACCGAGGGGCAGCCACCGCCATGAGATTGCGAAAGGCCTTGGTCTCTACCAGCCTATAGGGCAGCATCTCCAGGCTAAGCAATTTGGAGATGTGGACGTTGAGGGCTTGGGCATGTGGGTGGGTGGAACTGTATTTCCTCTTGCGCTCCAGCGTCTGCTGTAAAGACAGCTGAACGCTGCGCTGGGACACATTGGTGGACACTGTGGAGGATTGTGGAGGCGAAGGTGTGGTTTTCCGGCGGGAGGCGCTCGTGCCGGGGTCCTGGGCAGGGGGTTGACTAGCAGAGGCAGCGAGTGACACAGGGGAAGGAGCAGTGGTTTGACTCGCAGGAGGTGGTGAACGGCCTTGGTTCCATTGAGTGGGGAGTTTAGCACTCATATGCCTGCGCATGCTGGTGGTGGTTAGGCTAGTAGTGGTGGCACCCCTGCTGATCCTGGTGTGGCACAGGTTGCACACCACAGTCCGTCGGTCATCCTCACTTTCTTTAAAGAACCTCCAGACTTGCGAACATCTAGGCCTCGCAACGGGAGCTTCACTACGTGAAACAGTTGCTGCTGATGCACCAGCTCTGGCCCTAATTCTCCCTCTGGCCACACCACTGCCTCTTACAACCTGTTCTGGTGCAGCACTCGCCTCCGCCTCAGAAGCACTGTCTTCACTCAGCATATCAACCCAGCTTGGGTCAGTCACCTCGTCATCCTCCGATTCCTCAGTCTGCTCCCCCCTCGGACTTCCTGCCCTGACAACAACTTCACCACTGTCTGACAACCGTGTCTCCTCATCATCCGACACCTCTTTACAAACTTCTTCCACTAACTCAACATTGTCATCATCATCATCATCACCCACAGACTGCGACAGTTGGAAAACTTGGGCATCGGGAACGAGGTCAGCAGCAACCTGAGAAGTGGTTTGTGACTCTGGGAAGGGTCCAGAAAACAGTTCCTGAGAGTATGCCGGATCGCATTCCAAATTTTCCTGGGAGGGGGCAGACTGGGGGGAAGGAGGTTGAGGTGGAGGAGCCAGAGGAGTGCTCCCTTGGGTAACGTGGGTGGACTGCGTGGAAGACTGACTGGTGGACAAATTACTTGAAGCATTGTCCACAATCCACAAGATCAGCTGTTCGCACTGTTGTGGTTTCAACAGTCCTCTACCACGTGTCCCTGTAAGTTGAGACATGAAGCTAGGGAGTGTAGCTCTGCGGCGTTCCACAGATCCCTCATCAGCAGGTACTGTCTCACCCTGCCCAGGACCACGGCCTCTGCCCCCTGCAGTAATTGAATGCCCACGCCCACCCCCTCGTCCTCGACCCTTAGCCCTGGGGTTCAACATTTTCTGTAGATAAGTGTATTATATACAGTCCCTACAAGTAGTATTCAACCCCCTGCAGATTTAGCTGGTTTGATAAGATGCAAATAAGTTAGAGCCTTCAAACTTCAAACAAGAGCAGGATTTATTAACAGATGCATAAATCTTACAAACCAAAAAGTTATGTTGCTCAGTTAAATTTTAATAAATTTTAAACATAAAAGTGTGGGTCAATTATTATTCAACCCCTCAAACCACCAGAATTCTGTTTGGTTCCCCTAAAGTATTAAGAAGTAGTTCAGGCACAAAGAACAATGAGCTTCACATGTTTGGATTAATTATCTGTTTTTCCAGCCTTTTCTGACTATTTAAGACCCTCCCCAAACTTGTGAAACAGCACTCATACATGGTCAAACATGGGAAAGACAAAGGAGCATTCCAAGGCCATCAGAGACAAGATCGTGGAGGGTCACAAGGCTGGGCAAGGGGTACAAAACCCTTTCCAAGGAGTTGGGTCTACCTGTCTCCACTGTTGGGAGCATCATCCGGAAGTGGAAGGCTTATTGGAAACTACTGTTAGCCTTCCACGGCCTGGACAGCCTTTGAAAGTTTCCTCCCGTGCCGAGGCCAGGCTTTGTCCGAAGAGTCAAGGCTAACCCGAGGACAACAAGGAAGGAGCTCTGGGAAGATCTCATGGCAGTGGGGACATTGGTTTCAGTCAATACCATAAGAACGTAACTCCACCGCAATGGTCCCGTTCCAGAACGAGCCCATAAGGTACCTTTTACTTCAAAGCGTCATGTCAAGGCTC
>ONZH01025449.1:0-69397 GCA_900303285.1 Rhinella marina | reverse complement strand
GGCTAAAAAAGAGGAAGAAGAAAAAAAAAGCACAAAGAATGATCCCCAGGTGCTGATCAGGCAGGTATGCACTGAAAAGCACTGGGCGGTCACATCTCGCACGCAGAAAAAGTGGTGCGGAGCTGAAAAATTGTTAGAAAAAAAAAAAAAAAGCAAAAACCGCACGGACCAAGTGCCGTAAAAAAAGGACGGGTTAGGGGTGGGGGGAGTTAGGGATAACGGGAGGGCATAGGGATAGGGACGGAGGGTGGGTTAGGGATCTGTAACTGCTTTTTCTTCTTTTCTTCTTCTCTTATTCTTTTCAACAGCAAAAACGCAGGTCGCAGTGGTGGTGCACCACGAGTCCCAGCAAGTCAACAGCAGCACAGAAAAGGACAGTACCTCTCTGCATGCAGTCACCAGCTAGAATGGCTGCATGCAGGAAGGTTCTGCCCCTTCCTGTGCAGCTGTAGCGCTGCCATTGGCTGTAGCGTTACTTCAGTCAATGGCAGCGCTGGCAGGGGACCCAAAACACAGGAGTCCCCTGCCTGACCTCAGGAACGACAGGTGCTGACTTGGTAAGCACCTGTCACCTTCAGATGACCCCCCCCCACTTCCTGTAGCTCTGGTTACTTCCTGGAGCTGCGATGGGCCGGTCTATGGAAACCGGCCAATCGCAGCCACCAGAGATGAAGGGGACGGAAATACCTCCCCCTGCCCTTAGGTAAGATACAGCCATCATACCCTGGTTCCCTGGCGATTACTGGTCGTCAAGTCCCTTCCCGCAGCGCCGTACATGTACAGCGCTGTTCGGGAAGGGGTTAAACCATGTTTTATTTTTTTTGTTTGTATCATTATATTCTAAGAGTGATTTTATTTTAAACGATTTATTAAATGTTACATTTTATCAACTATAAAGCTACTAGTCTGTACCTAATACAATTAATTTTCACAAGTGCCTTATTAAATGAATTTCACTATATTACTTAAAATATTCCATTATAGAAGATAAAGCAGCTTACCATACATACTGTAACAGGCCATTGATGAACCAAAATGAGTTTGTTCCAGCCTTTATGTTTCCTATACAAAAAATAAATATATACATTTATTATGAGTATCATTACAGGTCGTCCAATAGTGTTATTATTTTTAAAAAAAACTGTAATGGTAAGTACATATTGTCTATGAAAAGAGCAACTGCAAAAAGGTTAAGACACTGTAAAATATCAATAAAAACAAAATGCCATGATTTGCAAATCTCATAGACCCACAGTTTATCTACAATATACAACATATGATACAGTGCTCCAGACTAAAAAAAAATACCTAGGAGCCATTGGCTCCTGAACTGAAAAATTTAGGAGCCAAATAAAATTTTTAGGCGCCAAATTTAAATACATATAATTAAAAAAAAAAAAAGACTTGGAGGAGATGGAACGTCCGGCCATTAATAGAATTGTCCTATCCTATTTTTTTGGCGGGACAAGGTGACTAAAAAATGGCAAATTGTTATTTTTCTTTTTTTCTTTTACGTGTTTACCGTATAGGAGATTTTTTTTATATTTTAATAGTTTGGACTTTTCGTATATTTATTAATATATTTTATAGTATATTGGGAAAGGGGGTGATTAAGGGGCCATTCAGACAGCCGTAGTATTGTGGATCCGCAAAAGTACGGATCTGTAATACCATGGATGCCGCCCGGTGTGTGTTCAGGATCAATAGGACTTTACACTCTCCCTGCTGCCCTGGGCTTTGTGCTCAGGGCAGCAGGGAGCTTACTATGGCAGCCAGGACTTCAGTAGCGTCCTGGTTGCCATTGTAACCGATCGGAGCTCCGAGATTACATTGCTGGCTCCGATCGGAACTGCCACTGAACCACCAATGAAGAGGGTGAGGGAGGGAGGGGACCCTGTGGCCACTGCCACCAATGATTATTATAGTTGGGGGGAGGTTGGACACTGCGCCACCAATGAATAATACGGGGGGGGGGGGGTTCGGTTGCACTGAGCCACTAATGATTATTATACTGGTTGGGGTTTTTATTACTGGGGAGGGCGCACTGCGCCACCAATCATGATAACTACGTTTAATACAACTACAGTAGGCGGGTGCCGGCGCAGGATCACATAGCCGGCACCTGACCTGTATTATGGGGAGCTGCAATCAGTGGTAGTTAACCCCTCAGGTGCGGCACCCGCCTTCTGTAGTTGTATTAAACGTAGTTATCATCATTGGTGGCGTAGTGCGCCCTCCCCAATAATAAAAACCCCAACCAGTATAATGTGTGTGCCCCCATCAGACCTCAGATTAGCCCACTGTGCCCCCATCAGACCTCAGATCAGCTCATTGTGGCCCCATCGGACCTCAGATCAGCCCATTGTGGCTCCATCAGACCTCAGATCAGCCCATTGTGGCCCCATCAGACCTTAGATCAGCCTACTGTGCCACCATCAGACCTCAGATCAGCCCATTGTGGCCCCATCGGACCTCAGATCAGCCCAATGTGGCCCCATCGGACCTCAGATCAGCCCATTGTGGTCCCATCAGACCTCAGATCAGCCCATTGTGGCCCCATCAGACCTTAGATCAGCCCAATGTGGCCCCATCAGACCTTAGATCAGCCTACTGTGGCCCCATCAGACCTCAGATCAGCCCATTGTGGCCCCATCAGACCTCAGACCAGCCCACTGTGCCCCCATCAGACCTCATATCAGCCCACTGTGCCCCCATCAGACCTCAGATCAGCCCACTCTGCGCCCATCAGAATAAAATAAAAAAATCTCTTACCTCTACTGCGCTGCGGCTCCGCTTCGGGTCCAGCGCTCTTCTGTGCTCCCAGCGCTGCACTATCACCTGACTGCGTGCAGCGTCAGGTCAGAGTCCGCGCACTACGTCCTGACGCTGTACGCCGTCAGGACAGTGCAGACCCGCCCGGAAGACAGAGGAGCGCCGGACCCAGAACGGAGCCGCGGCGCAGGACAGGTAAGGGATTTTTTTATTTTATCTGCTCCATGTTCTCTGATACTAGGCTGCGCAATAGCGCAGCCTAGCATCAGTAAATGTGGTCGGGTCCAAGCGCAAATGGCGACAAGACTAAAAAGTCTTGTCGCCATTTGTAAAATCTAAGTCGCATTTGCAACCATTTTGGTCGCCATCTGGAGCCCTGTCATATGTTGAAAGTTGAGACATTTTTACCATTTCATGAAAAAAATAACTCATTTAGAACTTGAGGAATACAACACATTTAAAAAAAGTGGGAAAGGGTCATGTCTACTATTGTATAGCTTCCCCTTTTCTTTTGAAAACAGTCTGTAAACATATAGAAAGTGAGGAGACCAACTGATGGAGTTTTGGGGGAAGAATGTTGTCCCATTCTTGTATGAGGTAGGATCTTCTCAAAAGTTGTGGGTCTTCTTTGAAGGATTTTCCATTTCAGAAAAAAACAACTGTTTTCTATTGGCAAAAGATCTACACTAAAGGCAGGCCAATTTAGCACCCAGACTTTTCTTCTGCAAAGCCATGCTGTTTTGATGGAAGTGGTATTTGGTTTAGCATGGTTTTTCTGAAATATGCAAGGCCTTCCCAGAAAAGGATGTTTTCTGGATGGGAGCATATGTTGCTCTAAAACCTCCAAATACTGTTCAGCATTTATAGTGCTTTTCCAGATGTGTTATCTGCCCATGCCATAGGTACTAATGCAGTCCCATACCATCAGAGATTAAAGCTTTCGTAATTTCAAATTTTGATTTATCTGAACACAGAAAAATTTTGCCTCAGTGCATTTTAAATGAGCTTTGGCCTAGAAAAGACAGCAGTGTTTTTGGATCACGCTGACGTGGATTCTTGTTTGAATGATACAGCATGAACTTTCATTTGTGGATTGCACGGTGAACTGTGTTCACAGACATTGATTTCTGGATGTGTTCCTGAGCCCATGCAGTTATTTCCAGTATAGAATCATGCCTGTCTTTAACCCTGAAGCAGTGGAGGAGCGTGGGGGGGGGGCGTTGCCCTGGGGCCAGACTGCAGGGGGGCACTGGCCGCCAGAGCAAAATCTGTGCACTGACTTTCAGCAGAAGGAACGTGCGCCTGCGCACTCTGATGAATCACCAGTGCACGCGGGCAGTAGGGCACTCTCCAGTGCTATCCTACTATTCACTGAAAAGTTCCGCCCACCTTCCAGGCAGGAAAAACACTGCGGAGTAATAGGAAGAAGATGGCTGCTGCTTCAGGACTCCAGAGTGCAGAAGCAGCCTGAATGTGTGAGTGACACTGACAGTGAGTGACTAACTACTGTGTCACAGTGTGACTGAGTCACTGACCAAGTTCAAGTGCCCCTGAGGCTCAGCCTGAGCAGAGTGCCTAATCCTGCTGCACCACTCAGACCACTTAGGGAGTGAGGGAAGCAGTAGAAATACACCTCAGATAGGTGTATTTATTCAGTTTAATGATTGCTGTGGAGTCAGACTCAGACTCTTCAATTTTCCCTAACTCCGACTCCCTCATACATGGCGCATGTTTAAGTGATAACTTCAAACAAACTTTGCATAAATCAATAGTACAGATATGTCATGACAAAAAAAAAGTTTGTAATATATGTTTTACTAGATATCTTTACTCTGAACTTACAGCTCACTAAGGGCCTGATGTAGTAAAAATTATCTAGGTCTAAGACTTTCTTTGTTGCCTATGACAACCAGTCAGAGCTCCCCTTTCATTTCTCCAGAGCACTATATGAAATAAAAGGGGAGCTCTGATTGGTTTCTATGTAAACAAAGAAACTTCTACAAGTAGACAGTTTTCATACATAAAGCCCTAGGTGTTTTACATCAGAGGAAAAGCAAACTAAAACATAAAGCACACAGAGAGAACATGCACTGGACAATTGATTTATGCACAGTTTATTGAAAGTTTAGATATACTAAGTACTTGTTTTAAAGGGGTTTTATCAGCACATTGATTCACTGGCTGACGGGCAGTTTGCACTCACCCTGTCTCCTCAGGCTGTGGGGGGGGGTCTCCATCAGTTATTAGCATATATTAACTTACTCTGACAGAGTAGGAGATTGTGATGAATAAGTTAAAAAATGATTTAAAAAAAACAGATGCTGGACTGCAGCAAGCATCTTTTTTTTTTATCATTTTTTAACTTATTCATTAAAATAGTATATACTATATATATATATATATATATATATATATATATATATATACAGTACAGACCAAAAGTTTGGACACACCTTCTCATTCAAAGAGTTTTCTGTATTTTCATGACTATGAAAATTGTAGATTCACACTGAAGGCATCAAAACCATGAATTAACACACGTGGAATTATATACTTAACAAAAAAGTGTGAAACAACTGAAAATATGTCTTATATTCTAGGTTCTTCAAAGTAGCCACCTTTTGCTTTGATTACTGCTTTGTACACTCTTGGCATTCTCTTGATGAGCTTCAAGAGGTAGTCACCTGAAATGGTTTTCACTTCACAGGTGTGCCCTGTCAGGTTTAATAAGTGGGATTTCTTGCCTTATAAATGGGGTTGGGACCATGAGTTGTGTTGGGCAAAAGTCAGGTGGATACACAGCTGATAGTCCTACTGAATAGACTGGTAGAACTTGTATTATGGCAAGAAAAAAGCAGCTAAGTAAAGAAAAACAAGTTGCCATCATTACTTTAAGAAATGAAGGTCAATCAGTCTGAAAAATTGGGAAAACTTTGAAAGTGTCCCCAAGTGCAGTCGCAAAAACCATCAAGCGCTACGAAGAAATTGGCTCACATGAGGACCGGCCCAGAAAAAGAAGACCAAGAGTCACCTCTGCTGCGGAGGATAAGTTCATCCGAGTCACCAGCCTCAGAAATCGCAGGTTAACAGCAGCTCAGATTAGAGACCAGGTCAATGCCACACAGAGTTCTAGCAGCAGACACATCTTTACAACAACTGTTAAGAGGAGACGGTGTAGCAGGCCTTCATGGTAAAATAGCTGCTAGGAAACCACTGCTAAGGACAGGCAACAAGCAGAAGAGACTTGTTCAGGCTAAAGAACACAAGGAATGGACATTAGACCAGTGGAAATCTGTGCTTTGGTCTGATGAGTCCAAATTTGAGATCTTTGGTTCCAACCACTGTGTCTTTGTGCGACGCAGAAAAGGTGAACGGATGGACTCTACATGCCTGGTTCCCACCGTGAAGCATGGAGGAGGAGGTGTGATGGTGTGGGGGTGCTTTGCTGGTGACACTGTTGGGGATTTATTCAAAATTGAAGGCATACTGAACCAGCATGGCTACCACAGCATTTTGCAGCGGCATGCTATTCCATCCGGTTTGCGTTTAGTTGGACCATCATTTATTTATCAACAGGACAATGACCCCAAACACACCTCCAAGCTGTGTAAGGGCTATTTGACCAAGAAGGAGAGTGATGGGGTGCTACACCAGATGACCTGGCCTCCACAGTCACCAGACCTGAACCCAATCGAGATGGTTTGGGGTGAGCTGGACCGCAGAGTGAAGGCAAAAGGGCCAACAAGTGCTAAGCATCTCTGGGAACTCCTTCAAGACTGTTGGAATACCATTTCAGGTGACTACCTCTTGAAGCTCATCAAGAGAATGCCAAGAGTGTGCAAAGCAGTAATCAAAGCAAAAGGTGATACTAGGTTGAAGAACCTAGAATATAAGACATATTTTGAGTTCTTTCACACTTTTTTGTTAAGTATATAATTCCACGTGTTTATTCATAGTTTTGATGCCTTCAGTGTGAATCTACAATTTTCATAGTCATGAAAATACAGAAAACTCTTTGAATGAGAAGGTGTGTCCAAACTTTTGGTCTGTACTATATATATATATATATATATATATATATATATATATATATTCGATAATAAATACTATTTTAAAATACTATATAATAAATACTATTTTTATCTATAAAAGATATTATCAGTGTATTATTTACTTTCTCCATATGACCATTTGATAAGTGTGCCTACCAAACATATTATCAACAGATTTTATTCCCATTTTTCGGCTGTGGGTGCGGCCTCCAGGTAAGAGCACCTTAATCCATTCAAACAGGGAAGGTGAGCCACTGTAAAACCACTACTAGTCTTTCTGATAGGTTACCATAGAAACCTGTGTACAGTGAGAGACCTGCTGAACTGTCTATAGTTCATGACTAAATTAAAATCTACTGACCAATGTATTTAGAAAATGCCTTCTTTTAACTGTCCCTTTATGTTGAAAGCTAATCTTTATAAATAGTGTGAAAACCCCTTTAATCATGTTTTCTCTAGTAGATCTTAGATGAGTGCAGCCATTCCTTCCCAGTGCCTTTTTCCTCTGATCTGTAGCAGAGGAGCTTCACTTCTGTGCACCTACATAAAGAGCAGCACACATTCATCTCAACTAAAAGCTTAGATCCTTAGATCAGAAATAGAACAGACATTTATAGGACATTTCATCCATTTCCCAAATTCTTATGAAAATATATTCAGCACAACGACATTGAACTAAATGTACCAATTAATTATATATTTTTGGAGTCGGTCCATTTTATACCGACTCCAACTCCGACTTCACCAAAATGGACACGGACTCCAACTCCACAGCCCTGCCCAGAGGGGTAATTTTTGTGGGGAAAGTGGGTGTCTTTGCCAATTGACTCCAGGTTAGAGAGTAACTGGGAGCCTATAGGTGGTGGATTGGGACAAACAGGTCTGTGCCCCTCCCCTCCTCCACACAGTGGGTTTTGTCTCCTCTGTGCCCCCTCCACACAGATAAGGATATTTAAAGAAGAACTCCCAATAAAAATTTTATTCCATGTCCTGCTAGAAATGTACATGATGTAATCTGTAGTGAATGTCATTTTCTTACCAGTGTCTGAATTTTTGACTTCTATCATCCTGAAGTTTCTTATCTGTGTCATGTGACCAGATATTAGACCCACCAACTCACACATAGACTTATGTGTGGACAGGAAGTCTAATTCTCTATGTATTCCTATGAGACTGAAAGTGAGGCCCCCATAGGAATGAATAGACCAGTTACTGGCTTTCTGTCCTGGGTCAGTAGGAGGTCAGGGAGTTGGTCACATGACCCAGCTACAATAAGAAGAGAGGT
Organism: Rhinella marina; assembly: GCA_900303285.1. NCBI lineage: Eukaryota > Metazoa > Chordata > Amphibia > Anura > Bufonidae > Rhinella > Rhinella marina. The sequence goes on along the minus strand of ONZH01025449.1, from coordinate 61,288 downwards.
TTTTACTCACAGAAACAGTCACTGATAAGAAGATGACAATCACTACAGATTATATCATGCACCTTTCTAACAGGTCAGAGAATAAAAAATTTTGCGGGAGTTCTTCTTTAATGACCGCCTCTATTATTACAATATATAATAGCCCCTTTAGTATTAGAATATATAATGGTCCCTATGTATTATTATAATATATAATAACCCCTCTGTATTATTATAATATATAATAGCCCCTCTGTATTATTATAATATACTTGTATTATATAAAGTTATTACAAACAGAGTGAACTTTTTCAAGTGTTTATGTTAATGTTGATGCTTAAGGCTTACAGCCAAGGAAAACCCAAAAGTCATTATCTCAAAAAATTAGATTATATTAAACCAACTGTAATTTTTTTTTAAACACAGAAATGTTGGCCAAATGAAAAGTATGTACAGTAAATGCACTTAATACTTGGTTGGGGCTCCTTTTCCTCATGAATGACTGCATCAATGCGGCGTGGCATGGAGGCAATCAGCCTGTGGCACTGCAGAGGTGTTATGGAAGCCCAGGTTGCTTTGATAGCAGCCTTCAGCTCATCTGCATTGTTGGGTCTGGTGTCTCTCATCTTCCTCTTGACAATACACCATAGATTCTCTATGGGGTTAAGGTCAGGCAAGTTTGTTGGCCAATCAAGCACAGTGATACTGTGGTTATTAAACCAGGTATTGGTACTTTTGGCAGTGTGGACAGGTGACAAGTTCTGCTGGAAAATAAAAATTCCATCTCCAAAAAGCTTGTTGGCAGAGGGAAGCATGAAGTTCTCTAAAAGTTCCTGGGAGAATGCTGCACTGACTTTGGTCTTGATAAAACACAGTGGGCCTACACCAGCAGATGACATGGCTCCCCAAACCATCACTGTGGAAACTTCACACTAGAGCTCAAGCTGCTTGGATTGAGTGCCTCTCCACTCTTCCTCCAGACTCTGGGACCATGATTTCCAAATGAAATGCAAAATTTACTTTCATCTAAGAACAATACCTTTGATCTCTGAGCAACAGTCCAGTTCCTTTTCTCCTTGGCCCGCTTCAGGCATTGTCTATTGGTCATGAGTGGCTTGACACATGGAATGCGACACTTGTAGCCCATGTCCTGGATATGTCTGTGTGTGGTAGCTCCTTGTGAATCTTCCCCAAATTTAGGAAAGGCCTTTTCTTAACAATCCTATCAAGGCTGTGGTTCTCCCTGTTGCTTGTGCACCTTTTTCTACCACTTTTTTTCCTTCCACTCAAGTTTCCATTAAAGGGTTATTCCCATCTTGGACAATGGGGGCATATCGCCAGGATATGCCCCCATTGTCCTATAGGTGCGGGTCCCAGCGGTGGCTATATCGAGAACGGGGCCCCAAAAGTGAAGGAGGGCGCACCGCGCATGCGCGGCCACCCTCATTCATTTGTATGGGGCTCTGGCTCGGCTATTTCCGTCGGCTCTATACAAATGAATGGGAGCTGGGCCGCTCCCATTTTTCGGCGGGCCCATACAAATGAATGGAGGGTGGCCACACAAGCGCGGAGCGCCCTCCTTCACTTTCGGGCCCCCGTTCTCGATATAGGTGCGGGTCCCGCTGGGACCTGCAACTAAAGGACAATGGGGGCATATCCTAGCGATATGCCCCCATTGTCCAAGATGGGAATAACCCTTTAATATGCTTTGATACAGCACTCTGTGAGCAGCCAGCTTCTTTAGCAAAGACCTTTTGTGGCTTACCCTTCTTGTGGAGTGTGTCAGTGACAGCCTTCTGGACATCTGTCAAGTCAGCAGTCTTCCCCATGATTGTGTCCCCTACTGAACCAGACTAAGGGACCCTTTTAACCCCTTTATGAGATAACCATTTTTCACCTTAAGGACCAAGCCAAATTTTGGAAATCTGACACGTGGCACTTTATGTGGTAATAACTTTGAAACACTTTTACTTATACAAGCCATTCTGAGACTGTTTTCTTGTGACACATTGTACTTCATGACAGTGGTAAATTTGAGTCAATATAAAGCACCTTTATTTATAAAAAAAAAATCAAAATTTACATGAAATTTGGAAAAATTTGTAATTTTCAAAATTTTAATTTCTCTGCTTTTAAGGCAGATAGTGATTCCTCACAAAATAGTTATTACTTTACATTTCCCATATGTCTCCTTTATGTTGGCATCATTTTGTAGATGTAATTTTATTTTTTTAGGACGTTAGAAGGCTTAGAATTTTAGAAGCAATTCTTAAAATTTTTAAGAAATTTTCCAAAACCATTTGAGTTCCGAAGTCACTTTGTGGGGCTTACATAATATAAACCACCCAAAAATGACCCCATTTTAGAAACTAAACCCCTCATGGTTAACCCTTTATGTGTTCCACAAGAATTAAAGGAAAATAGAGATAACATTTCTAAATGTTTGGCAGATTTTCCATTTTAATCCATTTTTTTCCTGTAACACATCAAAAGTAAACAGCCAAACAAAACTCAAAAACTATTACCCTGATTCTTGCGATTTACAAAAACACCCCACATGTGGTTGTAAACTGCTGTATGGGCACACGGCTAGGCGCAGAAGGAAAGGTGCGCCAGATGGTTTTTGGAGGGCAAATTTTGTAGGACTGTTTTTAGACACCATGTCCCATTTGAAGCCCCCATGATGCACCCCTACAGTAGAAACAACCAAAACATGCCTGTATTTTGGAAACTAAGGGATAAGGAGACAGTTTTATTGATACTATTTTGGGTTACATATGCTTTTATATTACGCTTTTTGTTAGGCAAGGTAACCAAAAATGGCTGTTCTGGCACAGTTTTTATATTTTGTTTTTTTTACAGTGCTCATCTGACAGGTTAGATCATGTTCTATTTTTATAGAGCAGGTTGTTACGGATGTGATGATATCAAATTTGTCTACTTTCTTTGTTTCCTTCAGTTTTACATAATAAAGCATTTTTGAAAAAAATCATGTTTTTGTGTCTCCATGTTCTGAACGCCATTTTTTTTTATTTATTGGGCGATTGTCTCATATAGGGGCTCATTTTTTGCGAGATGAGGTGATGGTTTTATTAGTACTATTTTGGGGTACAAATGACTTTTTGATCGCTTGGTATTATACTTTTTGTGATGGAAAGTGACAAAAATGTTTTTATTTTGGCAATTTTTATTTTATTTCTTTTACATTGTTCACCTGAGGGATTAGGTCATGTGATATTTTGATGTAGGGGATCAATTTTTGCGGGATGAGATGACGGTTTGATTGGTACTATTTTGGGGTAAATATAACTTTTTGAACGCTTTGTATTGCAATTTTTGTGATGTAAGGTGACCAAAAAATATCTTTTCTGGCACAGTTTTTATTTAATTTTTTTAGGGCATTTACCTTTTGGGGGAAGAGTGTGATATTATTATAGAGCAGGTCGTTACAGATGCAGCGATACCTAATATGTCCATTTTTTTATTATTTTGGTTTTACACAATAAAAGCATTTTAGAAAAAAAACGTTTTTGTGTCTCCATTTTCTGAAAGCCATATTTTTTTTCATTTTTTGGGTGATTGTCTCATGTAGGGGCTCATTTTTTGTGGGATGAGGCGACGGTTTCATTGGTACTATTTTGGGGTACATACGACTTATTTGATCACTTTTAATACCTTTTTTTTTTGGAAGTGATTTTGGCAAAATTTTAGTTCTATCAATTTCTCTTTTTTTTTTTTTTAATGTCTTTCACCGTGCGTGGAAAGTAATGTGATCGGTTTATAGATCGGGTCGTTACAGACACGGCGATACCAAACATGTCTACTGTATTTTATTTTAATTTTTAATCAATTATGAATGTATGAACATACATTTTTTTCACTCTTTTTTTTTACTTTTTTCACTTTTTTTTTTTTTTACACTTTTTGACCGAGACCCACTTGGTTCCTGCAGATCTAGTTGGTTTGAGGGCTGTATAATATACTGCAGTAACAGTGTATTTTCTCTCACACTAAGCCTGATCAGGCTCCTGTCTTTAGCAGGAGCTTGATCAGGCTTAGCTATACCATGGCAAGCTGGACACCTGTGAGAGCGTCCGGTTGCCATGGTAACCATCGGGACCCTGCCAGAGTAGTGCAGCATCCCGATGGAGGAGGGAGTTCCCTCCCTGTTAACCGCTTCCACCGCGGCATGGAAGGGGTTAAACGGTTGCCATCGGTGCAAGCACCGATGTCAGCAGTTTCAAGCAGAGTGTCAGCTGTATGCTGACACTCTGCTTGAGCCGCTCGGCTATCCTGATCATCGGGGCAGGGAGAGAGGGATAAATTGCGCAACCGCCCGCTCCCACCCTCCTCACTCGGCCATCCTTAAATTATGGCCCAAACAAAAGGATCTGGAGGGGAGGGGTAATAAAAATATATTTTTCACATATTTTAGAAGGATTTGATCCCCACAGTCTCGGACTGTGAGGATCAGATCCTTTCAGCCACATTAGGATCCTGCAATTGGCTAGTCTGTACAGACTAGCCAATCAGAGCGATCAGTGGCCCGGGACCGCCCTCATTGGTTTCGGGCCAGCTAGCTGAGACGCCTGGCTGTATGTAACAGCCGGGGTCTCAGCTCTGTCACCATGTCAGCAGACATGGTGACAGTTTAATGCCATGACATGTATACTCGTAATGGAGCACTAAGTAGCAGTGCTCCATGACGAGTATACACATCATATAGCGTGAAGGGGTTAAAGGCTTAGGAAGCCTTTACAGGTGTTTTGGGTTAAAGGGGTATTCTCATCTTAGACAATGGGGGCATATCGCTAGCATATGCCCCCATTGTCTTATAGGTGCGGGTCCCACCGCTGGGACCCGCACCTATATCCAGAACGGAGCGGGGGGGCCGGGACCCAGTCCGGGGCACCCAGGCGCAGCTCCCCGCGCCGCTCATAGAAATGAATGGGAGCCGGGCCGTGCATGCGCGGTGCGCTCCCATTCATATCTATGGAGCCGACGGAAGTAGCCGAGCCAGCGCTCAGCTATTTTTGGCGGCCCCATAGAAATGAATGGAGGGCGGCTGCGCATGCGCAGTGCGCCCTCATTCAGTTCGGGGGCTCCGTTCTGGAAATAGGTGCGGGTCCCAGCGGTGGGACCCGCACCTATAAGACAATTGTCTAAAATGAGAATAATGAAAAAACTACAATATAGATGAACGATAGGGTGGAGATCACCGAGGTTCAAAGTATCTTAGTAGTGTCTTATAAAATGAGAATAACCCTTTAATTATTCAAATTTTCTGAGATAATACATTTTTGGTTTTACTTGGCTGTAAGCCATAATCATCAACATTAATAGAAATAAACACTTGAAAAAGTTTACACTGTTTGTAATGACTCTATATAATATATGTGTTTCACTTTTTGAACCAAATTAGTGCAAAAAAAAAACTTTTTGATGATATTCTAATTTATTGAGACACACTTGTAATAGCCCCCTCTGTATTATTATGATATATATTAGCCCCCTCTGTATTATTATAATATATAATATCCCTCTCTGTATTATTAGTATATATAATCTAATACCCTCTGCTATTATAATATATAATGGTCCCTCTATATTATTCTAATATATAATGGTCCCTCTGTTTTATTCTAATATATAATGACCCCTCTGCATTATTATAATATATAATGGCCCCTCTATATTATTCTAATATATAATGGCCCCTCTGTATTATTCTAATATATAATGGCCCCTCTGTATTATTCTAATATATAATGCCCCTCTGTATTATTATAATATATAATGGCCTCTCTGTATTATTATAATATATAGTGGCGCCCTCTGTATTAGGCCTCATGCACACGAGTGCACACGTGTGCCGGCCGTGCCCATGCTGCGGTCCGCAAACTGCAGTCCGCAATGCACGGGCACTGACCGTGAGGCCACCGCATGCGGATCGTGGACCCATTCACTTGAATGGGGTCCGCTATCCGCATCCGAGGGTCCACTACTTGCGCTACTTTTTTGCGGTGTGGAGGCACGGCCAGAAACACCACGGAAGCACACCGTAGTGCTTCCATGGTGTTCCGATCCGTGCCTCCGCTCCGCATCTCCCGGATCACAGACCCATTGAAGTAAATGGGTCCGCGATCCGTGATGCGGGCTGCACAGGGCCGGTGCCCGTTTATTGCGGACCCGCCGTATGCGGCCCGCAGCACGGGCACGGCCGGCACACGTTCGTGTGCATGAGGCCTTATTAGTATTTATAATAGCCTGCTCTGTATTATAATATATAATGTCCCCTCTGTATTATTAGTATATATGAGTATGCCTTAACTCCGGTACTTCTATCTGTCTGGCTCTACCACAATATTGGGGGGCAGCAGGATGACAGTGTTGAGGTAGCAGGAGTTAGAGGATGATAGTAAAGTCTACATCACAGGAGATGTCACTGGATGGATGAGGTATGTGGTATGGCCAACCGTGCCACATCCTGGCCCCAGACTTCAGTTCACACTGTGTGTGTTCTGAATTGTGGGGCCTCACACCCATCTACTACATTATGTGTACTCAAAGAGTTATCACTGTGTTATCTGTGGTGTTATATAGGACTGCAGGTGACATCTACTACATTATCTGTACTCAGAGAGTTATCACTGTGTTATCTGTAGTATTACATAGGACTGCAGATAACATCTACTACATTATCTGTACTCAGTGGGTTATCACTGTGTTATATATAGTGTAACATAGGACTGCAGATAACATCTGCTAGATTATCTGTACTCAGAGGGTTATCACTGTTATCTGAGGTGTTGCATAGGACTGCAGGTGACATCTACTACATTATCTGTACTCAGAGTTATCACTGTGTTATCTGTAGTGTTACATAGGACTGCAGATAACATCTGCTAGATTATCTGTACTCAGAGGGTTATCACGGTGTTATATATAGTGTTACATAGGACTGCAGATAACATCTGCTAGAATATCTGTACTCAGAGGGTTATCACTGTTATCTGAGGTGTTACATAGGACTGCAGGTGACATCTACTACATTATCTGTACAGAGATAGTTATCACTGTGTTATCTGTATGTTACATAGGGCTGCAGGTGGCATCTGCTAGATTATCTGTATTTAGAAGGTTATCACTGTGTTATCTGTAGTGTTACATAGGACTGCAGGTGACATCTACTACATTATCTGTAAAAAGGGGAGTGTCCACAGGTTGGGGGGCATGCAATACATGGCTTGCCCCGGTTGCTGGCAACCCACGCTACGCCACTGCCCTGAGAACCTGTAGATCAGTCATCCAATATTGACTGTCAACCTTGTGCACATGTATTTCTCCAGATTCTGTCAATCTTTTTATATTATGTACTGTAGATCTTGGGATAGACTTTACAATTTTACATTGCAGAACATTTTTCTGAAGATGTTAATTTTAGATACAGGTTTTCACAGATTGGTGAACCTCTGCCCATCTTTGCTAAGGAGAGACTCCAGTTTATACATATTTTTTATTAGTGCCACTTACCATTCCAGCCTTTTGTTGCCCCCTGTTTTTTAAATGCATTGCTGCCAGCAAGTTCTAAAGGTGTTAATTTTTTTCATGAAATGGAAAAATGTCTCACTCTGAACATCTGATACGAGTTCTATGTTATTATTTGCAAATCAACATATTCTGTTTTTATTTGCCTCACTTCTGTGGGGCTGCAAAAGATGCGGACAGCACTCTGTGTGCTGTCTGCATCCATTGCTCCGTTCCGTGGCCCTGCAAAAAATAGAACATGTCCTATTCTTGTTCATTTTTGGGAAACAAAAAGACATTTCTATTACGGGTGCCCGTTCCGTACCGCAAATTGTGAAACGCACACACGGCATCCTTGTTTAGTGGATCCGCAATTTGTGGACTGCAAAACACGGCACAGTCATAAGCATGAGGCCTAAGGGTGTTGTCCTGGTGATCCTCTGATATTCACCCTTTAACCCCCATATGGGTATTTGAACTTCACCACAAGGAACCAGCAAGGCCGCTACCTCCCGGAGTAGACACCAGTGTGAAGCACCATAGTTATAAAAAAAAAAAAAATCCCAAAATGTGATTGGCAATATTGATAATTACGAAATGTGGTTAATTGTATGATGAGAAAAACTGTAAAACATCACAATTGACTTCCATTGGAATTTATTGCATTCTATCTTTTTTGTTCATCTTTTAACGTATATCATATGCTGCCAGGTATAGAGTGCCTTCACTTTGTACTTAGAGGCTGCAAAAGACTTGAGACTAGGATGGAGGTTCACCTTCCAGCATGACAACCACCCTAAACATACAGCCAGAACTACAATAGAATGGCAATCAGGGATCGGCAACCTTAGGCTCTACAGCTGCTGTGAAACTACAACTCCCAGCATGCAGACTTACTGTACTTGGCTGTTACTGTAACTCCCCATTGAGGAGAAAGGAGGATTCGGAGAGTTGTAGTTTCAGAAAAGCTGGAGTGCCGGGGGCTGCTGATCCCTGGTTTAGATCAACGCATATTCATGTGTTAGAATGGCCCCATCAAAGCACAGATGTATATACCATTGAGAATCTGCGGCAAGACTTGAAAATTGCTTTTCACAGACGCTCTCCATCCAATCTGACTGAGCTTGAGCTATTTTGCAAAGCAAAAATTTCAGCCTCTAGATGAGCTAAGCTGGTAGAAACATAACCCAAAAGACCTGCAGTTGTAATTGCACTCAAAGGTGGTCCTACAAAGCATTGACTCAAGGGGGCTGAATGCAAATCCACCACACACTTTCCAGATTTTTATTTATTAAAAATTTTTAAAATCACATTGTATACAGTATACTTTCTTACTTTGTGTTTGTTTATTACATAAAATCCCAATAAAATACATTTAAGTTTGTGGGTGTAACGTGAAAAAATGTGGAAAAGTTCAAGGTGCATGAATACTTTTTTAAAAGGGGTATTCGAGGGGTATGAATACTTTTTTTTTTTTTTAAAGGAGTTGAGCTGAAAACCGGACACAAGCCGATCTGCACTCATTCACTATGAATGAGTGGAGCATCAGAGTTTTTCACACTCCGATGCTCCCCCTTGCCCTGTGCTTAATCATGCAGGGCAAGGGAATTTTCTTGAGATGCGGTGACGTACCAGTCTCTCCATGGTTTCCACCTAGCAGTGAGCCCGTTGACATCACCAGCAGTAATGGGAGGGGGTTCACCAGAAACACTTCTAGAACACATATATACAGTACACCAGACTTAGGGGTATCTACAAAATACTTATGGCATCAAAATTAACCCCTTGAAGGGTGGAGTTTACAAAAATGGTTACACTCTGGGTTTCCATTTATTATTTCACCCAGGAAACACTACAATTTACAAGCTGTGTAAATTATTATAATAGGTCTCAAAATGCGCATGGTGTTTTTTTCTCCTGAGCCCTCTCATACAATCAGACAAAAGAAAAGGGCCACTTGTAGGGTGTTTCTAAAAATAAGAACCCCATCATAATAATAAGAGGGCTTACTTTTCATAACGACAAACAATGGGCACAACATATTGGGCAGTAAAATAGCATATCTGTGTAAAATTTGCAATTTTCACTTTGCATCATCTGCTGTGAATTATGTTTTGCAAAACATGTGGTTTCAAAATGCTAACAAAAACCATTGGTAAATGTAGTATGACAGAAGTGGTTTCTAAAATGGGGTAAATTCTAGAGGAAGTTCTTTTTTTAATCTAACCTCAGAGCCTCTGCTGTTCTTGGCCAGTGCTGTATAAATCTCCAAACTAGACTTCCAACAGACATGGTGCTCTTTCTTTTCTGAACCAAAGTTCAGTGCAGTGTGTCCAAACAGCAATAACTGACCACATACACGTACGGTCACACTCAGGAAAAAAATATCTAATAAAATTTGGGGTGCTTTTTCTTCAATTACCACTTGTGAAAATAAAACATTTTGGGCTAAAGTATGTAAAAATGAAATAAAACTTTCTGTATTTTTCGCTTTATAAGACGCACTTTTTTCCCCTAAAAGTATGGGGAAAACTGCCGTGCGTCTTATAAAGCGAATACAAGTGAGCGCTTCCATTATGGAAGCGCTCACTAGTATGTATTAGGTGCCAGGACCCCCATCAGACCTCAGATCAGCCCACCCAGCCCCAGAAGGATAAAATAAAAAACTCACCTCTCCTGTGCTGCGGCTCCGCTCCGGGTCCGGCGCTCCTCTGTCTTCTCCGGGCCGGCTCTGCACTGTCCTGACCGCGTACAGCGCCGGCCGGAGAAGACAGAGGAGCACCGGACCAGGAGCGGAGCTGCGGCGCAGGAGAGGTGAAAGAGTTTTTTATTTTATCCTTATGGGGCTGGATGGGATGATCTGAGGTCTGATGGAGGTAGAGTGGGCTGATATGCGGGCTGATCTGAGGTCTGATGGGGCAGAGTGGGCTGATATTGGGGGCACAGTGGGCTGATATGGGGGCAAAATGGGCTGATCTGAGGTCTGATGGGGGCACAGTGGGCTGGTGGGCTGATCTGAGGTCTGATGGGGATCTGACATGGAGGGCTGATATGGGGGTCTGATGTGTTGTCCTGAAATTTATGGGGGGTCTGATATGAGGTGTGATGAAAAATATTTTTTCCTATTTTCCTACTCTAAAATCTTGGGTGCATCTTATCATCTTGTGCGTCTTCTAAAGCTAAAAATACGGTAATTTTTCATTTCATGTCCCAATTTTACAAAATGAAACACCCATGGGGTCAGGTCATGCCAATCACTATACCACTAGGTGAATTTCTTGAAGGCTTTAATTTCCAAAATGGGGTAAGTTTTTGGAGGTTTATACTGTACTGGTACCTCAAATGTGACATAGAAAAGAGAGCGGGCATGCCATGTGTTATATGCTAGTGGAGTTTAGGAAGGCCAATAGTGATTGCCCATATAGTAGACAACATATGGACAATTTCTATAAACTGCAGAATCAAGCTAATAAATATTCAGGTTTGTTTTGTTATTAATTCTTGCAATGTTACAAGAAAATGATCAGAAATGAAAATCTGCAAAAAAAAAGTGAAATTTTAAAATTTTACCTGTACTTTGCTTAAATTCATGTGTAATATCACAAGCGGTAACAAAGTTTCTAAAATCAGTTTTAAATACTTTGAGGGGATTCGTTTCTAAAATTGAGTCTTTTACGGGTAGTTTACGTTACAGTATGCAAGACCCTCAAGGTCACTTCAAAACTGAAGTGGTCCTTAAAAATCTGAGGACATGACAGAACCTGAGTGGGTGCATTTTTGTGCCCTAGAGAAAAGAAGAGGAGTGCCAGGGGAAAGTGCAGGTTATCAGTAAGGGGAGAAGAGGCCTTTAGGGTCTATGAGGGAGGTATGATGGCTGATGGACACTAGTATCGCAAAAGATGATAAGCCGTAGAGCAGTTTCGGTAAAACATTCATTTTTAAAATGCTGATTCTATCAAACCAAGAGAAATCCGTTCAATGCCAAGACTCTGAAATCATTGAAGGAGAAAAGTTGGGACAGATCAGCGGTGATCCTGAGGCTTAAGTAAGTTATCTCATTTGGTGGCCAAGCAAAGGGAAAAGAGGTTTTAAGATAAGAGACCAAGGACCCAGGTAGAGAGACATTTAAGGCTTCAGATTTGGTCATGTTGATCTTAAAATTGGTCCATTCACCAAAGTGGGAGATTTCACGGAGCAGAAATGGCAGAGAAATGCAGGGATTAGTTATATAAAGCAAGAGATCATCTGCGAAAGCCACACATTTGTATTCGTGGCCTCCAATGTTTACTCCTGAAATGTCTCGGTTATTGTGGATGGAGGACATAAGATGTTCCATGACCAAAACGTAAAGCAATAAGGGACAATGGACAGCCCTGCCGTTTACCATTATGAATAGGGAAGGAGGGGGAGAGGGTATCATTGACTTTGACCCGTGCTGAGGGCTGTTGATATAAGCTAAGAACCTTTGATAGAAATCCCGAACATAGGCCTATGTGGGAGAGGGCAGTGCAAAGTGAAGGCCAAGAGATACGATCAAAGGCCTTTTCAGCATCTAGGGACAAGACCATGAGGGGGATATTGTTTGTTTTAGCACTATCGATGATATCTAGTGTATTCAGTTTGTTTTCACGAGCCTCCTGTCCCAGCACAAACCCCACCTGGTCAGGGTGGATGATAGAGGGCAGAAAGTCGTTCAATCTCTTAGCCAGTAGTTTAGCATATATTTTAAGGTCTACATTTAGGAGGGAGATAGGATGATAGCTGGCTCATGTTTGCAGGTCCTTACCAGGTTTAGGAATAACAGCAATATGGGCCTCTGTGGCCTGTACCGGGAAGGAAAGCTCTGGAGACATAGAGAAGTGTTAAAGACTCGAAGCAGAAAGGGATAAAGAGACACCAATAAAGTTTTATAGAACCTGGCTATAAACCCATCAGGACCTGGGTTTTTACCCCCAGGCAGAGACTTAATACCATAATAGATTACTCATCAAAGAAAAATACATAAAATAAAACATAAGAATAGAAAAATGCACATCTATGAACCTCTTCAAAATGAGCCAAACTCAATTTAGCAATACAATAACCTACAAAGAGTAACAGAGTCTGTATAGCTCAAAAAGTAGAAATTTTATCGAAATAAATACATTTGACAACATAATTAAAAGAGGAAAAAAAAGAGATGAAGAACCCACAAAACAATTGGGTGCAACTCTCCTGAGAGACAGTGTGGAAGTATACGGACTCTGTCGCTCTTTGTAGGTTATTAGAGACTTAAGAACAGTTTGAAGTTCAGCCTCCGTGATAGGAGTTTCCAGACTAGCAGACTCCAGCTCAGATAGTCTAAAAGAGGGGGTGTGGGGTGGGAGGGCTTCGAGAATCTGGATGTGGCTAGTCACATCAAGGCCCAGGACAGGTATCTGAGATGTTGGACACCGTAGGTGGAGGGTGCTCTAGGCCAGAAAGGGTGGGTTGATGTCCTTAGGGCAGAGTCCACAGGGCTAGCAGGGTCAGCAGCTGCTACTGATTGAGAGGGCAGGAGGGGGGTAATCCCTCTGGACTGACTTGTGCTGTTGTGGTCCATTGTGGCCAAATATGGGCCCATCAGAAGCTTCAGCGGGTTTGTGAGGTTGTGGCCGGAAGGCGTACATGGAGCGTGTGGCTGTAATGGAAGTCAGGAGACCTGGTCGGACCACTGTGACGGCACACAGTAATCAGCAAGGGAACACAAAGAGGGCACTGAGGCTGAGCGACGCCCTTGGAGCTGCGAGGTAGGGCTCCTCAGAGCGGAAGGTAGCAATTCATCAGGTCGTGAGGTCTGTGTGCTGGCACCATCTTTGGAAGAGCCAGAATTACAGTAGCAGTTGTCCCCTCTTGTGGTCCTGTATGTCCCTAAAGCCCACCAAATGCAGAATTGTGATATGGGCAGCCCAGGTACAGTACCGGATAGTTTTCCTGCATCAGAGCAGGAGCACTCAGTGGTCTCAGTGTTTTGTATGGCCACTGTCCAGCAGGCAAATGTGGAACTGCCTTGGCTCAGTCTGATGGTTTCAAGTCTGTTGCACCCTGCATTGCACAGTCAGAGGTCACATGCAGTATCGGGGAAATTGTGGGAATCCCAGCAGCTGCAAGAGTAGTATCCAGCGACAGTAGACCTCTAGGTCTGTCAAGCTCCAAGAGTGCCCACAAACTGAGGCCGAGGGTAAGTGCAGGGAGCACTCGGTGCCCCTAGGTTCCTGGAGGGCAGTTAACCCAAAATGGCTCTCAATAAGAGGGTCAAACCAGCAGGTAGGCTGTAGATAGTTGGCATTTACCAGGAGCTGTACAAGAACAGCTCAGCGGTCGGCTCTGTCCCCTTTAAAAAAAATTGATTTTAAAATTTTAAGCCTTCTAAAAGTCCTTAAAAAATAAAATGACATTTACAAAATGGTGCCAAAATAAAATAGATATATGGTGAATACTAATATTTTATGAGGTATCACTATTTGTCTAAAAACAAACTGCAATTCAGAAAGTAATTACATTTTTCCAAGATTTCTGTAAATTTTGGATTTTTTTGTAATTTCCCAAAAAAAAAAAAACCTATCAACTCAAATTTACCACTAATATAAACTGCAATGTGTTATGTAAAAAGTCTAAAAAAGATGGGATAAGAAAATGCATTCCAAAGTTATTACCACATAAAGTGACATTTGCAAAATTGGGCTGGGTCCTGGAAGGGTTAAAACGCCTTGGGGCGAAATTTATCATCTCCCTTCACCTTGTTTTTTTTTTTGCATACGAAAGTTGCAAACTTGTTTGCAACATTTTAAATGCATCTGCCTCGCTGCTTTCTAAAACGGCAGGTGGCTAGAGAGGAGTGGGAAGGGGTCAGTGGATACGTCACATTTATCTAAATTTGTGCCTTTTTTCATGCGAAAATGAACTACTCCTATTCACAATGGGCACAGCAAACCAACTTTTAAGTGTAGGTGCAAGCAAAATATTGAAAATACCGACAAAAATAGCATGCTGCCACCAATTCATAAAAAATGTTTCATCTTTATTCATACAATATTTAATAAAAATACATATACCTAGTTAAACACACAATCCACAAAATGAATGCCAAAATGAACTAGTAAGGTAATTAGATATAGGGGGTTCTAGTAACATTGTGATACTAGGGGTATTTAAGGAGTGTTAAGACTCATTTAGTTATCCCCCTGAGGAAGCAATGCTAAACACGTGGGTGCTGTCTTTGGGTCTGTATTCTAATGTTTATTGTGAAGCTGACTTTGGTATTGTTTGCTACATTTAACCCCTTCCCGACATATGACGTAATAGTACATCATAGCGGGAAGTGACTTCCCGCAATATGAAGTATTATTACATCATGGTGATCACTGCAGGAACCTGGCAGTCACTATTAGCCCAGCCCCTGCTATATCTGTCGACATCGCTGTAAAAGGCGATGCTGACAGATTAACCCTTTCTATGCCGCGGTCAGCGAATGCAGTCACGGGAACCCGATGGGTGAGAAGGCAGCCCAATGTCTTGCAGAGGCATTGGGACTTGTCTTCTACAGAAGCCGAGGAGATCCAGCTCCAGGCTGGATATCCTAGGCAACTGTTAGTGTATTACACAGTGTAATAAACTAATGCACTGCAGAGGGCATCAGACTCCCAAAAGTTGAAGTCTTCGAGTGGGACAGAAATAAAGTAAAAAAAAAAAAAAGGGAAAAAGTGTTTTTAATGATAAAAAATAAAGTTTAATTAAAAAAAACAAAAAAAAAAAACAAAACTCAGAGGCTGGTGCAGGAAGGAAGGGTTTGGGTTCATGGAGAACTGGTCCGACTTCTCTGTCGGCTACAGACTCTACAGTAGGGACGGGCTGCACCTTAATGGGGAGGGTGCAACTGCCCTGGGGGAAAAAATGGTTAGACGGCTGGAGGAGCTTTTAAACTAGGATCTGGGGGGAGGGTGGGGGGTAATACTAATAAGGGGGTAGATAGTGTAGATCAGTGATTTTCAACCAGTGTGCCTCCAGCTGTTGCAAAACTACAACTCCCATCATGCCCAGGCAGCCTACAGCTATCAGCCTACAGAAGGGCATGGTGGGAGTTGTAGTTTTGCAACAGCTGGAGGCACACTGGTTGAAAAATCACTGGTGTAGATAGAGAGTGGGTCATAGGAGGGGACAGTGGGGGGTTAGTGGGGGTTGGGATTAGTGAGGAAAGTAGGGAGAATATTGGGCAAAACATCAACCAAAGTAACCCAAAAACCCCAGATATTCACTTCACAGGTAATAGTAATTTAAAAAGGGGGGTAAAAAATATACATAGACCTCTTAAGTGTATGTACACTAATGCCAGAAGCCTGACTAATAAAATTGGTGAACTGGAATTAGTGATGTGTGAGGAGGACTATGACATAGTGGGAGTAACTGAGACATGGCTGGATGATACCTATGACTGGGCAGTTAACGTACAGGGTTACAGTCTGTTTAGAAAGAATCGCCAAAACCGGAGAGGGGGAGGGGTTTGCCTTTATGTAAAGTCCTGTCTAAAGCCCACACCCCGGGAAAATATAAGTGAGGGACATGAAGATGTGGAGTCACTGTGGGTAGAAATAAACGGAGCCAAAAACAATAATAAAATACTAATAGGACTTTATTATAAACCTCCTAATATACCAGAGCCCATAGAAAATCTACTTCTAAATGAAATAGACGAGGTGGCAAATCATAATGAGGTCGTTATTATGGGGGATTTCAACTACCCAGATATAGACTGGAAAACTGAAACCTGTACATCTCATAAAGGAAACAGGTTCTTGGAAATAACCAAAAACAATTACCTTTCCCAACTGGTACAGGACCCGACTAGAGGGACGGCCATACTGGACTTAGTATTAACCAATAGACCTGACAGAACAACAGATGTGCAGGTCGGGGGACACCTGGGAAATAGTGACCATAATATAATAAACTTCCAACTGTCATTCAAAAGAGCGTTTCTTCAGGGAGGAACAAAAATACCAAACTTCAAAAAAGCTAAATTTAGCCAACTAAGAGAGGCCATAGGCCTAACTAACTGGGACAAAGTCCTCAAAAATAAAAATACAGCCACAAAATGGGATATTTTTAAAAACATCCTAATATCTAATTGTGAGAGGTACATACCTTATGGGAATAAAAGGTTAAGGAACAAGAAAAAAACAATGTGGATAAATAGAACTGTAAAGAAAGCAATAAATGACAAACAGAAAGCATTTAAATCACTAAAACAGGAGGGGAGCGAGGAAGTATTGAAAAACTACAAGGGAAAAAATAGAATATGTAAGACAAATAAAAACAGCCAAACTAGAGACCGAGAGATTAATCGCCAAAGAGAGTAAAACTAACCCTAAAATGTTCTTTAATTATATAAATGGTAAAAAGTATAAACCTGAAGGTGTCAGCCCCTTACAGAGTAATGAGGGGGGAGTTGCAGAGAGCGATGAGGAGAAAGCAAAGCTACTAAATATCTTTTTCTCCACTGTATTCACTGAGGAAAATAAACTGTCAGATGAAATGCAGAATATAAAAGTAAATTCCCCATTAAAAGTGCCCTGTCTGACCCAGGAAGAAGTAGAGCTGCGTCTTAAAAAGATTAAAATAGACAAATCGCCAGGACCGGATGGCATACACCCACGTATCCTAAGAGAATTAAGTAATGTCATTGCTAGACCCTTATTTCTGATATTTAAGGACTCTATACTGACAGGGAGTGTTCCACAGGATTGGCGCATAGCAAATGTGGTGCCAATATTCAAAAAGGGTCCAAAAACAGAGCCCGGGAACTATAGGCCGATAAGTTTAAAATCTGTCGTGGGTAAACTGTTTGAGGGTTTTCTAAGAGATGCTATCTTGGAGTACCTTAATGAAAATAAGCAAATTACTCCATATCAGCATGGCTTCATGAGGTAATCGGTCATGTCAAACCAATTTAATCAGTTTCTATGAGGAGGTAAGTTGTAGACTGGACCGCAGCGAATCAATGGATGTCGTATATCTGGACTTCTCCAAAGCATTTGACACTGTACCACATAAAAGGTTAGTATATAAAATGAGAATGCTTGGCCTGGGAGAAAATGTCTGTATGTGGGTAAGTAACTGGCTCAGTGATAGAAAACAGAGGGTGGTTATTAATGGTACATACTCAGATTGGGTCACTGTCACTAGTGGGGTACCACAGGGGTCAGTATTGGGCCCTATTCTCTTCAATATATTTATTAATGATCTTGTAGAAGGCTTGCACAGTAAAATATCAATTTTTGCAGATGACACTAAACTGTGTAAAGTAATTAACACAGAAGAGGACAGTACACTGCTACAGATGGATCTGGACAGACTGGAGGCTTGGGCAGAGAAGTGGCAGATGAGGTTTAACACTGACAAATGTAAGGTTATGCATATGGGAAGGAATAATGCAAGTCACCAGTACATACTAAATGGTAAAATGGAAAAGGACCTAGGAATTTTAGTGAACAGCAAACTAAGCTGCAGAAACCAGTGTCAGACAGCTGCTGCCAAGGCCAATAAGATAATGGGTTGCATCAAAAGAGGCATAGATGCCCGTGATGAGAACATAGTCCTGCCACTTTACAAATCACTAGTCAGACCACACATGGAGTACTGTGTACAGTTCTGGGCTCCTATGAACAAGGCAGACATAGAGCTGGAGAGGGTTCAGAGGAGGGCAACTAAAGTAATAACTGGAATGAGTGGACTACAGTACCCAGAAAGATTATCAAAATTAGGGTTATTCACTTTAGAAAAAAAGACGACTGAGGGGAGATCTAATAACCATGTATAAATATATCAGAGGTCAGTACAGAGATCTCTCCCATGATCTATTTATCCCCAGGACTGTGACGAGGGGACATCCTCTGCGTCTGGAGGAAAGAAGGTTTGTACACAAACATAGAAGAGGATTCTTTACGGTAAGAGCAGTGAGACTATGGAACTCTCTGCCTGAGGAGGTGGTGATGGTAAGTTCACTAAAAGAGTTCAAGAGAGGCCTGGATGTATTTCTGGAGGGTAATAATATTACAGGTTATAGTTACTAGAGAGGGGTCGTTGATCCAGGGAGTTATTCTGATTGCCTGATTGGAGTCGGGAAGGAATTTTTTTCCCCTAAAGTGGGGAAAATTGGCTTCTACCTCACAGGGGTTTTTTGCCTTCCTCTGGATCAACTTATAGGAAAAAGGCCGAACTGGATGGACAGATGTCTTTTTTCGGCCTTATAAACTATGTTACTATGTTAAAACACCCGTTTCCCATGATTTTATAATTAAAAAAAAAAGTTTTAAAAAACCACACACATTAGGTATCGCTGCATGCATAACGACCGGCTCTATAAATATATCACATATATATCTACCCGGTCAGATAAACACTGTAAAAATAACAAATAAGAGCAGTGCCAAAAAAGCCATTTTTTGTGACCTTACATCACAGTTGCAAGTACAGCACCAAGTGATCAAAAAGATGTACGCCCCCCCCCCCCAAAGTAGTACCAATCAAACCGTAACCTCATCCCACTAAAAATTAGACCCTACATAAGACAATCGGCAAAAAAAAATTTAAAAAAAACCTATGGCTCTCAGACTATGGAGACACGAAAGCCGGAGTTAGACTTACCGATAATTCATTTTCCATGAATCCACCATGACGGCAGGTAATAAGAGAGAGATTGACCCCTGACCTCTGTAGGGGCAGGAACAGAGAAACGTTAAATTACCCCCTCCCACCACCAACACCAGTGTTTCTCAGATTACAGTGCTCCCATAACGCCATGTGAATATAGTTTTTCTTTCTTTTTTTTGTTTTCAGTATTATCTCAAGATGTATATATGAGGTTTTTTTTGGGTGGGAATTATTGTGCCGTCATGGTGGATTCATGGGAAATGAATTACCATTAAGTCTAATTCCAGCTTTCCATTTCACCACCATGACGGCAGGTAATGAGACCTGACAGAACTATTGGGGGGGGTAACTGCTTGAAGAACCTTCCGACCAAACGATAGGTCTGCTGAAACGGAAAGGTCCAGTCTGTAATGTCTAACAAAGGTATTCAAGTTAGACCAAGTAGCAGCTCTACAGATTTGATCTAAGGTAGCCCCTGCTTTTTCAGCATAAGAGGAGGACATGGCTCTCATAGAATGAGCTTTCACGTTAATGGGACAAACTAAGTTCTGAGTCCCATAGCAATCGACAATGATGCGTTTAATACATCTAGCGATGGAAGCTTTAGAAACAGTTTTACCATTGTTCTTCCCTGCAACCTGAACTAAAAGACTATCAGTTAGCCTAAAGTCCTTGGTAACCTCAAGATATTGGAGGACAACTCTTCTAACATCGAGGGAATTGAATTCTCTTTCTTTTGCGTTCTTTGGGTTATCACAGAAAGAGGGAAGAATGATCTCTTGATTTCTATGGAAGCCTGAAACCACTTTGGGAAGAAAACCTGGATCTAGGCTCAGTACAATTCAGTACAATTCTATCATCCCTGATAGGTAGATAAGGTTCACGGATCGAAAGGGCCTGAATTTCACCTAGACGCCTAGCAGAAGAAACAGCGATAAGGAACGTGGTCTTAAACGATAGGTTTTTCAAAGAGCATTCCTCCAGAGGTTCAAATGGTTTCTTAGCGAGTCCCACAAGTACCGTATTCAAGTCCCAAGAGGGTATTCGAGATTTGGCTTTTGGTCTAAGCCTGGCTGCGGCTCTGATGAATCTCCTGATCCATTTGTGACTGGCTAAGTCTGTGTCAAAAAATGCACTAAGAGCTGATATCTGGACCTTTAGAGTAGAAGGTCTCAGACCCAGCTTCAGACCCTTCTAAAGAAAGCCCAGAATTTTTTGGATCTTTGGTTTAGAGTGATACGGTGACGTTTCCCCAGACCACAGACAGAATCTTTTCCAAATTTTAAAAGGCAAATGGCAGATGTTACTACTTTCCTACTTGCTTTTAGAGTGGATATAACTTTTTTCAGAAAGACCCTTGCGTTTCAGGATGTCGGATTCAGGATCCAGGCTGTTAATTTGAAAAATCCCGGTCGAGGATGTAGGACAATATATCCTTCCTGAGAGGAAGAATCCTTGGATATTGTAGAGAGAGTCTCTTTAGAAGGGAAAACCAGCTTTATTTTAGCCAAAAGGGGGTGATTAGGATAAGAGTTGAACGTTCCAAAACAGCTTTTTTAATCACTCTGGGAATTAACTGGAAGCGAGGGAAAGCGTACACTAGGTCCCAGTCCCATCTCTGGGAAAACGCATCCATTGCCCACGGACTGTCTCTGGGATTTAATGAGCAGATGTTTTTGTGTTGCTTTTGGATGCAAATAGATCCGTTGAAGGCAGGCCCCATTTCCTTACGATCATGTTGAATACCTGCGGATTCAAGGACCACTCCCCCTGGTCTATTGATTGTCTGCTGAGGAAATCTGCGACATAGTTCTGACTCCCTTTTAGTTGGACCGCTGAGAGAGATTTTACCGTAATTTCTGCCCAAGAGAATATTTTGTTTGCTAAGTTTCTTAGCTTTAAGGATCTTATTCCTCCCTGATGTTTGAGATATGAAACTGTGGTTACGTTGTCTGAGAGGACCTTTATGTGCTGACCCTGCAACAGATCTGAGGCCACCTTTATAGTTTCCCAGACCGCTCTGAGTTGCCGGTAATTGGATGATTGATTTGCTATCCCCTCTGGCCAAACTCCCTGGAAAATGTCTTCGTTCACTTCAGTGCCCCAGCCGAAACCGCTTGCGTCGGTCTGAACTATTACAGAGGGTGTGTTCTGCCAAACAACTCCCTTGTTTAGATTTACCGGGACATTCACCACAGGATAGAATTTTTTACATGTTCTGGTATCTGGAAATTCCAATCTAGAGATGTCTGGCGCCTTTCCCATCTGCTTAACAACCAGGCCTGGAGAGCTCTGAAGTGGATCTGGCACCAAGGGACTGCCACAATACAAGCTGTCATAAGGCCCAATAGACCCATGACATCTCTGATGGAGCAAGACCTCCTCTTTAGGAATTTTTGGGCTGCTGTTTGTAAAGATTCTATTCTTTCCACTGGAAGAAAGGATGTTTGACGTTTTGCATCTAGGATGATACCCAGAAATTTTATTTCTGATTTGGGTAAGAGACAGGATTTTCCTTTGTTTATCACCCATCCCAGGTCCTGTAAGAGGTTGAGAAATCTTGCTAGAGCTGATCTCATCTCCTCTGAGTGTGCTATTACAAGGAAGTCGTCTAAATATGGTACTTCTATCAGACCTTCCCTCCTTAAGAAAGCCACCATCTCCACTACGAGTTTTGTAAAAACTCTTGGTGCAGACGAAATCCCAAATGGGAGAGCCACAAACTGGTAGTGAATGATGTTCCCTCCGGGATCCCTCAGAGTG
Organism: Rhinella marina; assembly: GCA_900303285.1. Lineage (NCBI taxonomy): Eukaryota > Metazoa > Chordata > Amphibia > Anura > Bufonidae > Rhinella > Rhinella marina. The sequence goes on along the minus strand of ONZH01025449.1, from coordinate 39,352 downwards.
AACCTCAGGAATTTTTGAGATTGGATGTTGATTGGAACGTGATAGTATGCGTCCTTTAAATCGATAGTACACATAAGGGCATCCTGTTTTATTAGAGGGATAGTGGAGCTGAGGGACTCCATTTTGAACTTTCTGTAAGTTATATGAGTGATTAAGTCCTTTATTATTGTATGGAATGAGCCCCCGGGCTTTTTTACAAGGAAGAGGTTTGAATAGTAGCCTTGTCCTCTTTGTGACTGGGGAACCTGAACCACTACCCCTAATTTCACCAGGGTCCTGAACACCCTCCCAGATCTTTCTTAGGAGCACTTCTGATCTGTGAGAGGTGACACGAAAATGCCTTGGGGGAGGAGAAGCAAACTCTTTGTAGCCCTCTTTTATGATGTTCAGGGCCCAGGGATTCGATGTAATCTGCTCCCATTGTGGAAAATAATTTTTTAGTCCCCCCCCCAACCTGGCGTCATTGTTTGTCGCTACCTTTATTCTGGGGATTGAGGAGGAATGCCCTGCCTCAGCCTCCCTTTTGGTAGCTCCAGCGACCTGTCTTGCCTTTACCTCTATAGGATTTTTCCTGGGTACTGTATGGACGAAAAGGACATTTTTTTTCTTTGGGACCTATCCTCCGGGAACCCTTTCTTTTTATCTGTGGCCTTTTCAAGGATTTTTTTTCTAATACAGGCCCAAAGAAGTACTCTCCCAAAAAGGCAATGGAGCAAAGCTTCATTTTGGAAGCTTTTTCCCCTGACCAGGACTTCATCCATAATGCCATCCTGGCCGCATTAGATAAGGCAGCGTCCTTAGCCGAGAACCGTACTGTCTCAGCTGAGGCGTCCACTAGAAAGGCTGTGGCAGATGTAAGGAGGGGAATGGAGTTAATTAGTTCCTCTGTAGGGGTTTTATTTTTTAAATGATTCTCAAGTTTGTTAAGCCAGAAATACATAGACCTGGCTACGGATGTAGCTGATATATTTTAGTTTTATTTTAGATATATATATATATATATATATATATATATATATATATATATATATATATATATTTTTTATATTTATAGTTTTCAGGCTAAACATGGCTGCTTCCCAAGACTTGCGGAGGAGACTGTCCGCCTACCTTTCCATGGGATCCTTAAGTTGTGAAAAATCTTCAAATGGGAGAGACTTTTTTTTTTATTAACCTTTGCTAATTGCACATTAATCTTAGGTATTTCATCAAATACCTTAGATTCCACATGATCAAAAAGCAGTCTACTTTTGAATTCTCTAGAAATACCTAATTTTTTTTCAGGGTCTGCCCATTTGTCCATTATCATCTCTTTAATATTTTCATTGATGGGAAAAACACAGGAGCGTTTAGTTCTCAGACCTCCAAACCAGGGGCGGACACAGACAGCAGAGGGCCCCTGTGCAAGGAATGTGTCTGGGCCCCCCCCCCGTCTTTCCCAAACCAAATTCTCAACCTAACCTATGGTGTCCTAGCATTACATACAGCAATACAAAACACACAGGGTAAGGCTACTTTCACACATGCAGCACTAGGCTCCGGCCACCTGATTTGGCAGAGAATGCAAGAAATTGGCCGGACACAAACTCAGGCATGAAGCAGTTTGTGTCCCGCTGATTCTTGGCATTTTTGCCAGATTGTGGCCAGATCTCTGCCTGACCCCATTATAGTTAATGGGGCCAGCGGGCATTCTGCATCCAGCAGTGCCGGTGAATTCCAGAAGGCTGTTCTCTGCTGGAAGAGCCTGCCAGAATCACTAACTCAAATGTGAAAGTAGCCTAATACAGGTCCACATACCTCTTACATCCAGTGACGTCTTCTTAGATGTAGATGTTCTCTGTCCTCATCTTCTCCTTTCAGACCAGACCGCCATGATGATTTCTTCCAGCCATCTCTTCTCTCTGTGGAGTTTGACAAATAGACATCTTAGTTTCCTACTTTTCCATCATTCTCCCACCTTGTTGAACTCCCCATCCTGCCCCCCCCAATACTGTGCCCGCTGTGCTCCCCAAAACTATACTGCAGAAACAGCCCCCCTCAAATACTACCGCCTTTAGTAATTAAAATAACTGCACCCAGGAAATAGTGTCCCTGACACTAAATTATAACCAAAATGTTCCCCAAAAATAACTGTGATAAGCTGATACTGTGCCCCTCACTATAATAGTGCTCCCCAAAGTCCCACCAATAGAAATAATTAGTGCCCCCAGCCAGCCAATGTCCTCATAGTGCCCTCATAATGTGTGCCAATGCCCCCTACTGTGTGCCCCAAAAATCCTCTTAGTGCCCCTATACAATAGTGCTCCTCTCCCCCCCTTCTCCATAGTGCCCCCCATGTCTGCCAGTATATAAGATAGGGCCCCCATAATGATCCTCCCCCTCCATAGTGCCAGTATATATATATATATATATATATGTATATAGGGTCCCCCATAGTGGTCCTCCTCCTGCAGAGTGCCCCCCATAGTGCTCCTCCTCCATAGTGCCCCCATTGTGCCCCCATAGTGCTCCTCCTCCATAGTGGCCCCCATAGTGTTCCTCCTCCATAGTGCCCCCATTGTGCTCCCCCTCCATAGTGCCCCCATTGTGCGCCCCCTTCATAGTGGCCCCCCATAGTGCTCCTCCTCCATAGTGCCCCCATTGTGCTCCTCCTCCATAGTGCCCCCATTGTACTCCTCCTCCATAGTGCCCCCATTGTGCTCCTCCTCCATAATGCCCCCATTGTGCTCCTCCTCCATAGTGCCCTCATAGTGCTCCTCCTCCATAGTGCCCCTCCTCCATAGTGGCCCCCATAGTGTTCCTCCTCCATAGTGCCCCCATTGTGCTCCCCCTCCATAGTGCCCCCATTGTGCTCCTCCTCCATAGTGCCCCCATTGTGCTCCACCTCCATAGTGCCCCCATTGTGCTCCCCCTCCATAGTGCCCCCATTGTGCTCCTCCTCCATAGTGCCCCCATAGTGCTCCTCCTCCATAGTGGCCCCCATAGTGTTCCTCCTCCATAGTGCCCTCCATAGTGCCCCCATTGTGCTCCTCCTCCATAGTGCCCCCATTGTTCTCCTCCTCCATAGTGCCCTCCATAGTGGCCCCCATAGTGCTCCTCCCCCATAGTGCCCCCACTGTGTGCCAGCTTAAATGAAAAAAATTAACACTTATACTTACCTCCTTGCCACTGTCAGCGACGCGATGCAGGCCTCTTCCGGCCTGTGTCCCGCGCTGTACGGCTCAGGCGGCGCAATGCCGTCATCAGGCTGCCTGTGCCGGCCTCTGATAGACTGCAGGCACTAGGCCTGTAGCCTATCAGAGGAACAGGGAAGGGAGACGCCTCTCCCTCCCTTGCCCCGAATTATCCATCTGTATCGCTGTCCTAAGGACGGCGATACAGATGAATATAGAGATGAGCACTTCCAAAATGGAAGCGCTCATCTCTCCCTGCCGCCTGTAAGAAAGGGCCCCCCTCCGGCCCTGGGCCCCTGTGCAGCCGAATCGGCTGCACAGGCGGTATGTCCGCCCCTGCTCCAAACATCTCCTCTTGTATTGAGTGAGGTTTTTGGACGTCTTCAATACCCATGGTATCTCTTACAGCTTTTAAAAAGTCATTCATCTCGGCTGAGGAGAAAAAGAACTTTTTAGTTTCCTCCACAATCTCCCCTTCAGACAATAGATCCTCTTCTTCCCCATGATGAAGATGAAGCCTCTAGTTCAATATCCTAAGAGTCAAAGGAAGAATCCTTCGTCAACCTTTGACGTTTAGGTAATGTACATGGATCTTCCAGAAGAGATGTCAGAGATGATTTTACTTTGTCATGAATCATAGCTTTAAATTCCCGCATGATGAAAGGTTGCTCCTCTTTTACAATGCTCGCTATGCACTCCTTACAGAGTTTTTTAGCATATTGTTCAGGAAGCCGCTTATAACACTGAATACATTTCATAGCTTTCTTGGGCTTCTTCTGAGCCTCTTTAGAAACCTATGAATAAGAGGGTAACTCCATCAATGCAAGGCATAAATGATAACAGCCGCAAACTTTCCCCAGCAGTAGAAATAAATTGCTCCCAGGGGTTGTTAATGGCCCCCATACACCCTGCTGCTTCCCTGCTGCCAATAAACCCCTATGGGGAACTCACTCAGTTTGTTGAGTTGGATGCTTGTGGTTCGGGGTCCGACATGCCTGCCAGCAGACCTCAGATCCATGTGGCGTTACCGCTGCTCCGCTTTGAAGACCGCCAGAACACTTTTGGGTATCCAACGGCAGCACTAGGATGAGGCGCCTGATCTACAGGACACGAGACCATGCTTTTATTGTTTTAAAGTGAAATAATGTTAAAAAGTAGACATATTAGGTATCGCCACATCCGTAACGACCTGCTCTATAAAAATATCACATGACCTACCCCCACAGGTGAATACTGTATAAAAAAAATAATAATAATAATGAGCCAAAACAACTAATTTTTTGGTCACCTTACCCCATAAAGTGTAATATTTAATGATCAAGAAAATCATATGTACCCAAAAAACGAGCCCCTGCACAGGACGATCGGTAGAAAAAAAATATGGAGACACAAAAACATAATTGTTTTTTTAAAAATGCTTTATGTAAAACTAAATCAAAGTAGAGATATTCAATGTTGTGTCCGTAACAACCTGCTCTATAAAAATAGCACATGATCTAACCTGTCAGATGAACATTGTAAAAAACAAAAAATGAAAACTGTGCCAGAACAGACATTTTTGGTTACAAAAATGGGGTAACTTTTTGGGAATTTCTACTATAGGGGTGCATCAGGCGGGCTTCAAATGGGGCATGGAGTCTAAAAATCAGTCCAGCAAAAACTATATGGCGCTCCTTTTCTTCTGCGCCCTGCTGTGCACCCTTACATAAGTTTACCACCACATGTGGGGTGTTTCGATAAACTGCAGAATCAGTGGAAAATCTGCCAAAAAGTGAAATTTAGAAATTTCATCCCAATTTTCCTCTAATTCTTCTGGAACACCTAAAGGGTTAACAAAGATTGTAAAACCTGTTTTGAATAAATTGCGGGGTGTAGTTTCTAAAATGGGGTAATTTATAGGTTGTTTCTACTTTGTAAGCCTGGTTTGAGAAATTTTCTTAAAAATTGCTTCTAAAATTCTAAGCCTTCTAACGTCCTAAAAAATGACATTTACAAAATGATGCCAACATAAAGTAGATATATGGGGAATGCTAAGTAATAAATATGAAAAATTGGGAACCCCCCCCCCATTTTTGGTAATTTTATTATTTTTTCATAAATAAAGATGAAATGAAGGTCATGAAGTACAATCTGTCATGAGTAGGGATGAGCGGAGCGCTGGATGTCTGGGTTCGAGAGGTTCGGGCAACTTTCTTTCAAAGTTTGATTAGAGTTCCAAACTTGACCCCGAACACGAACCCCATTGTAGTTAATGGGGACTAATTAAGGATTATTCATATACACATTTGACAGTCATGTGTTTATTTGTTTATTTATTTTGTTCTATGACATTATTGGATTCACACAATTGATGAATTGGTATCTTTCTTATTTTATTAAAGGCATATGTAGTATTAAATAATAATTTTAATTGTTTGTCATTTTATTTATTATCTTTCCTTCTTTTGCATGGGGTATGTATTCACTTTGCATGGCACTTTTCACCTCACGGGCACGTGTGTTGTGTGGCACTTGTTCACTAATATATATATATATATATATACACATATTATTAAGAATTTTTTTTCTCTCATATATATATATATATATATATATATTCATGAAAATTTGGGGCATTCACCACTATATGTGGCATATTTTACACAAATGCTTTTTTATATTCATTTAATTATGTATGATTGATATGAAATTGTGATATAAATTGTGATACTTTTTGGCACATTTTACTTTATTAGGTGTTTAGATAATGTTTAATGAATTATTATTATCTTTCTATGCAATATTTATGACGTCACCTTCTTTCTATTTCACGGGTCTGATTCCCGATCTTCGGTCACGTGTGCGCTCCATGGTGGAACGCGTTCTAGCCCGTATCATTATTATACATTTATCCTTTTACACTTTTGGGGCTTTTATTTTCAATACATTGTACATATTTCTTAGTATGTCATATTTATACAATATTTCAGTTTTACATTTTGGTGAGCTCCGATATGCGTTCCATTGTAGAACGCACATGAGGTTCCCGGGATGTTACTTCCGATCACGTGGTTGGCGTGTCCGTGAATCTATGTTCTAAAATACATGCTTTTCTACATACTTGGGCCAATCTTTTGATTCTAATACTGATCTATACACAAGGTATGATGCTTTTATATACTTTTTATATATTTTGGTAATTTGGGATCAGTGTCTGTGATATTGCTGACGTCCTTCCGGTATGTCAATTCCAGTTCATGTGGCGTCCTCATGCGATACCGATATGCAGGTGAGGAGACAGGTGAATTTACTTTGACACCTTGAAATGGGTATAAATAGGGATCTTTTGGCAGTTAGCCACACACCTCCTGATGAAGCATTAGTGCAAAACGCGCTTCGGGGTTTTGGGCAGTCTAGAAGGTCAAGTATTGTGTATTTCACATTATACTCTGTGACTTTGAATGTGTTTGTCAGTATTGGTTTCTCATGCCTTGCGGACTATCCGCTTTATTTATATACATTATTATTATTTAATTTTTCTGTATAAGTTCTAATACTGCTTGTGTCACGGTGAATCATTCACTTGGGATATACTGTGAACATTCTGCCCTGTATTACCAGTTGCTTTTGTGTGATACCTTTTAGTATTACTTTCCCTGGTCTATAGTTTTTTCTTGGTGTGAATGCCCAAATTATTTCATTTGTTATTGTAATTACCCCAAGTAGTTGCAATAAAAGACTCTGAACCAGACCCGGACTGTTAAAGAATAATCTTGCCCAAAGATGGAGTCTGTTATGACCACATTGAGGCAAGAAGCCCAAAGGACTCAATTTCGACGAGGGTTATCAGAGCTAGCTAAAGGATGAACTTGCCAGAGTTGAGGCTCCTGATAATTTGGAGGATTTTATACAACTGTGCATCCGAATTGACCAGAGACTTACTGAACGTAGAAAAGAGAGACTGTGGATATTTGAAAACAAACCTACCTACTCCTTCACTCAATCAGCATTGAGCACACAGCAAAAGACTGAATCCTTACCAGAACCTATGCAGATTGATGTCATCCAAAAACCTCTTAATGTGGTAGCGAAAGAGAGACATCTTAAAGAAAATCTGTGCCTCTATTGTGGGGGCTCAGTACATTATGCCATTAACTGTCCCAACAAGTTTCAAAGGTCTAAAGCCTGCACTACTTCTAAGGCAGATAGCAATTTAGAACTTTCTGAACTGCCGGATTCAGTTATGCAGACCATCTCATCTGTATCCCAAAACAAAAACAAAATCTATTCATCATCTTCTCATTTTGTCATTCCAATACAGATCATAGTTGGGAGACATAAAATGTAATGATCTGCCATGTTAGATTCTGGGGCAGGGGGAAATTTTATGGACTTATTGATTATAACATTGCGTGTAGAACAAAATCTGTGCCCGTTGATATGGAAACTGTTGATGGATCACCTTTATCATCTGGACCTGTAACTCATGGGACAATTGAACTTGGAATCTGTATTGAACCTGATCATCATGAAACTATTAGTTTTCATCTTATTTCTTCTCCCAAGTTTCTGGTTATTTTAGGAATTCTGTGGTTTGCTATCCATAATCCTTCTATCAACTGGGAATCAAGAACTGTTACATTTCCCTTTGAATACTTCAAGAACAATTGTCATATAAGTTTATCAATCCAAAAACAAATAAAAGTTACCAAAATTCCTCAGAGTTATGATAAGTTGCCACCTCAGTATCAACAGTTCAGTCATGTCTGCAGCAAGATAAAAAAGCTGATCAACTACCTCCTCATCATCCTTATAATTGTTTACAATCTCTCTGAACCAGAATTAAAAGTGCTCAGAGAATACTTGTATGAAAATGTAAAGAAAGACTTAAATCGACCCTCCTCATCCCCATCTGGGGCACCTTTGTTCTTTGTAGAAAAGAAAGACTCAACCTTGAGACCATGTATTGACTACAGAGAACGAAATAAGATTACTATAAATATCGTTCAGCTAACATTTTTACCAAACTAGATTTAAGAGGGGCCTATAATCTCATACGCATTCGTCCAGGGGTCCACTGGTCCATCATAATCCTGAATTGCCTTTTGTTGTTGAAGTAGACACCTCAGACTCTGCTGTGGGAGCTGTCCTGTCTCAACAAGTTGGAGAAAAGATGTTACTCCATCCATGTGCTTTTCTTTCTCATACCATGTAATCGGCAGAAAGAAATTACGACATAGGAAACAAAGAACTGTTGGCCATTAAAGTTGCTTTCTCTGAATGGAGACATCTTTTGGAAGGAGCCAATCATCCACTGACTGTCCTTACTGACCACAAAAATGTAAAGTTCATCCGTACAGCTAAGAGACTGTCTGCAAGACAAGCAAGATGGGCTTTGTTTTTCCCTAGATTTAATTTCATCATTTCTTATTGGCCACGTTCAAGAAATAGTAAGCCTGATGCTTTGTCCAGGAATCTTGCTGAACCACAGGAGGGGTCTAAAACAGAGTCTACTATTTTATCTTCCAAATATTTTGTAGGAATACTGGACTCCAAAGAACATAGTAACATAGTAACATAGTTTGTAAGGCCGAAAAAAGACATCTGTCCATCCAGTTCAGCCTGTTTTCCTACAAGTTGATCCAGGGGAAGGCAAAAAAAAAACCCTGTGAGGTAGAAGCCAATTTTCCTCACTTTAGGGGGAAAAATTCCTTCCCGACTCCAGTCAGGCAATCAGAATAACTCCCTGGATCAACGACCCATCTCTAGTAACTATAACCTGTAATATTATTACCCTTCAGAAATACATCCAGGCCCTTCTTGAACTCTCTTAGTGAACTTACCATCACCACCTCCTCAGGCAGAGAGTTCCATAGTCTCACTGCTCTTACCGTAAAGAATCCTCTTCTATGTTTATGTACAAACCTTCTTTCCTCCAGACGCAGAGGATGTCCCCTCGTCACAGTCCTCGGGATAAATAGATGATGGGAGAGATCTCTGTACTGACCTCTGATATATTTATACATAGTTATTAGATCTCCCCTCAGTCGTCTTTTTTCTAAAGTGAATAACCCTAATTTTGATAATCTTTCTGGGTACTGTAGTCCACCCATTCCAGTTATTACTTTAGTTTCCCTCCTCTGAACCCTCTCCAGCTCTGCTATGTCTGCCTTGTTCACAGGAGCCCAGAACTGTACACAGTACTCCATATGTGGTCTGACTAGTGATTTGTAAAGTGGCAGGACTATGTTCTCATCACGGGCATCTATGCCTCTTTTGATGCAACCCATTATCTTATTGGCCTTGGCAGCAGCTGTCTGACACTGGTTTCTGCAGCTTAGTTTGCTGTTCACTAAAATTCCTAGGTCCTTTTCCATGTCATAGTTACCCAATGCTTTACCATTTAGTATGTACTGGTGACTTGCATTATTCCTTCCCATATGCATAACCTTACATTTGTCATCTGCCAATTTTCTGCCCAAGCCTCCAGTCTATCCAGATCCTGCTGTAGCAGTGCACTGTCCTCCTCTGTGTTAATTACTTTACACAGTTTAGTGTCATCTGCAAAAATTGATATTTTACTGTGCAAGCTTTCTACAAGATCATTAATAAATATATTGAAGAGAATAGGACCCAATACAGACCCCTGTGGTACCCCACTAGTGACAGTGACCCAATCTGAGTATGTACCGTTAATAACCACCCTCTGTTTTCTATCACTAAGCCAGTTACTTACCCACATACAGACATTTTCTCCCAGGCCAAGCATTCTCATTTTATATACTAACCTTTTATGTGGTACCGTGTCAAATGCTTTGGAGAAGTCCAAATATACGACATCCATTGAGTCGCCGCGGTCAAGTCTAGAACTTACCTCCTCATAGAAACTGATTAAATTGGTTTGACATGACCGATCCTCATGAAGCCATGCTGATATGGAGTTATTTGCTTATTTTCATTGAGGTACTCCAAGATAGCATCTCTCAGAAAACCTTCAAACAGTTTACCCACAACAGAAGTTAAACTTACCGGCCTATAGTTTCCAGGCTCTGTTTTGGACCCTTTTTGAATATTGGCACCACATTTGCTATGCGCCAATCCTGTGGAACACTCCCCGTCAGTATAGAGTCCTTAAATATCAGAAATAAGGGTCTGTCGATTACATTACTTAATTCTCTTAGGATACGGGGGTGTATGCCATCCGGTCCTGGTGATTTGTCTATTTTAATATTTTTAAGACGTTGCTGCACCTCTTCCTGGGTCAGAGAGGACACTTTTAAAGGGGAATTTACTTTTATACTCTGCATTTCATCTGACATTTTATTTTCCTCAGTGAATACAGTGGAGAAAAAGTTATTTAGTAGCTTCGCTTTCTCCTCATCGCTCTCTGCTACTCCCCCCTCATTACTCTGTAAGGGGCCGACACCTTCAGGTTATACTTTTTAGTATTTATATAATTGAAGAACATTTTAGGGTTAGTTTTACTCTCTTTGGCGATTAATCTCTCGGTCTCTAGTTTGGCTGTTTTTATGTGTCTTTTACATATTCTATTTTTTTCCTTATAGTTTTTCAATGCTTCCTCACTCCCCTCCTGTTTTAGTGATTTAAATGCTTTCTTTTTGTCATTTATTGCTTTCTTTACAGTTCTATTTATCCACATTGGTTTTTTCTTGTTTCTTATTATTTTATTCCTGTATGGTATGTACCTCTCACAATTAGATATTAGGATGCTTTTAAAAATATCCCATTTTGTGGCTGTATTTTTATTTTTGAGGACTTTGTCCCAGTTAGTTAGGCCTATGGCCTCTCTTAGTTGGCTAAATTTTGCTTTTTTGAAGTTTGGTATTTTTGTTCCTCCCTGAAGAAACGCTCTTTTGAATGACAATTGGAAGGTTATCATGTTATGGTCACTGTTTCCCAGGTGTCCCCCAACCTGCACACCTGTTGTTCTGTCAGGTCTATTGGTTAATACTAAGTCCAGTATGACCGTCCCTCTAGTGGGGTCCTGAACCAGTTGGGACATTTAACCATGCTCAGAGAGGGATACCAGAACAACTCTTTGTCAATCATCCTTCTAAAGATGTGTACCTTTCCTTTAAAGAGAGGTTTTGGAAGCAGAAACACAGACTACATGTCCCAAAATCTGCTTGACTTGAAGTCCACAAACAGGTCCACGATTCTCAACTTGCAGGGCATCTTGGAGTCCTGAAAACTTACGACCCACTGCTTTGTTCATTTTGGTGGCCTAATTGTGAGAACGATGTTAGAAAATATGTTTTCTTCTGTTTAACATGTGCATGAAACAAGACACCGCAATCTCCTCCTCTAGGTCTTCTTAAACAACTTCCGGTTCCATCTAGGTCTTGGGGATCAATTTCCATGGATTTTATTGTGGACCTTCCTCCTTCTAAGGAAATTACTACCATCCTTGTTGTTGTGGACTGACTCACAAAGATGGCCCATTTCATTCCACTTAGAGGAATTCCTACTGCAGAATTAATGATTAAGGAGATATTTAGGTTGCATGGAATTCCTGACAATGTAGTTTCAGATAGAGGTATTCAATTCATAACAAGATGTTGGAAGAACTTCTGTACAGCTTTAGGAGTCACAGTTAATTTGTCTTCTGCTTTTAGTGAACAATACCTCTGCTATTTTATGTCCTACCTTGAATGTGATTGGGTGGACTATTAACCAGCAGCAGGATTTGCCTACAACAACTCCAAACATAGTTCTACATCTCAAAGTAATTTTTTTGCTAATTTTGGCTTACATCCAGTATTTATTCCTAACCTCCCTCTTAATACACCTATTCCTGCCCCCTGGATCTCACAGTAAGGCTGGAAGTGTATTATGTGTAATACACTTCCAGCCAATGCATTACAATACAGAAGTATTGTAATGCATTGTAAAGGGGATCAGACCCCAAAAGTTAAAAACGTGTAAAAAAAAAAAAAAAAAAAAAAAAAAGAAAGTGAAAAAAAAGTGAAAGAATAAAGTTTTACAAAAAAAGTTTCAAATTCCAAAAAAAGCGTCCTTTTCACAAAATAATATAAAAAAAAAATTGTAAAAAAATAGTGAAAAAAATAAAAATAGACATATTAGGTATCGCCACGTACGTATTGACCAGCTCTATAAAAATATCACATGATCCACCCTGCCAGGTGAACGCAGTAAACAAAAAAACTGTGCCAAAACATCCTTTTTTGGTCACCTTCCCTTACAAAAAGTGTAATAGCAAGAGATCAAAAAGGCGTATTTACCCCAAAATGGTACCAATCAAACCGTCATCTCATCCCGCAGAAATGTAGACCCTACCTTAGACAATCACCCAAAAAATAAAAAAAATATGGCTCTCAGGAAATAGCAATACAAAAAAAAGATTTTATTCTGTTCAAAAATGCATCTAATGTGTAAAACTTTCCAAAAAGAAAAATGTTTGACATATTAGGTATCGCCGCGTCCGTAACAACCTGCTCTATAAAAATATTACATGAGATGGCCCCCCAGGTGAATGCTGTAAAAAAAATTTTAAAAAAACTATGCCATAACAGCCATTTTTTTTCACCTTACCTCACAAAAAGTGTAACAGCAGGCGATCAAAAAGTCTTATGTACCCCAAAATGGTACCAATGAAAACGTCACCTCGTCCCGCAAAAAATGAGCCCCCACATAAGACAATAACTCAAAAAAATAAAAATCAATGGCTCCCGCAAACCAATCCATCAAAATCTGTGCTGCAAAATCCATATGGCGCTCCTTCTGTTCTGAGTCCTGCCATGTGCCCCCACAGCAGTTTACCACCACATATGGGGTGTTGCCGTATTCAGGAGAAAATGGGGAACAAATTATGGGGTGCTTTTCTCCTGTTACCCCTTGGGAAAATGAAAAATTTGGGGCTAAAGCAACATTTTATTAGAAGAAATGAAACTTTTCATTTTCACAGCCAAGTGTTTCCAAATTCCATAAAACGCTTAGGGGGTCAAAGTGGCAAGTACCCCCTTAATATATTCTTTGAAGGGTGTAGTTTCCAAAATGGGGTCACTTTTTGAGGGTTTCCACTGTAGGGGTACGTCAGGGTCTCTCAATTACAAAATGGTGCCTAAAAACCATTCTAGCAAAATCTGCCTCCAAAATCCCTATGGCGCTCCTTTCCTTCTGACCACTGCCACAAACCCATAGAGACGTTTACCACCACATATGGGGGTATTTCTGTAAACTGCAGAATCAGAGTAATGTATATTGAGGTTTAGTTTGCTGTTAACCCTTGCTGTTTTGCAAGAAAAAAAATTATTAACATGAATAATTTTGAAATTTCACCTCCATTTTCCATTAATTCTTGTAGAACACCTCAAGGGTTAACAAAGTTTGTAAGCAGTTTTTTATAATTTGAGGGGTGTAGTTTCTAAAATGGGGTCATTTATGGGTGGTTTCCATTACGTAAGCCCCTCAAAATCACTTTATATCTGAATTGGTGCTTAAAAAAATGGTTTTGGAAATTTTGTTGAAAATTTGAAAAATGGCTTCTAAACTTCTAAGCCTTCTAATGTCCCAAAAAAGTAAAATGACATTTATAAAATGATGCCAACATAAAGAAGACATATGGGGAATGTAAAATAATAACTATTTCTGGAGGTATTACTATATATTTTGAAAGTAGAGAAATTGAAATTTGGAAATTTTTCCAAATTTTTGGTAAATTTGGTATTTTTTTTTATAAATAAAAATGAAATATTTTGCCACAAATTTACTACTGTCGTGAAGCACAATATGTGATGAGAAAACAATGTCAGAATGGCTTGGATAAGTAAAAGCGTTCCAAAGTTATTACTACATAAAGTGACACATGTCAGATTTGCAAAAAATGGCCTGGTCAGGAAGGTGAAAATAGGCCCGGGATTGAAGGGGTTAAAGTAAGGTTTGGCTATCTACTAGAAATCTGAAAAAACACATGTTCCATCTCCAAAATTGGGCCCAAAATTCATAGGACGTTTCCAGATTTCCGCACACATTAACCAATTTGCCTTTCGTCTCAAACTTCCTAACAGATTGAAAATACACCCTGTGTTCCACGTGTCATAGCTCAAGACATTCAATGAAAACCCCTTTCAAGGGAGAAATCAGCCACCTCCTGCATCAGTAAAAGTCCAAGGGGAGGAAGAATACATTGTTGAGAAAATTTTGGACTGTAGAATTTTCTGAGGTCGAGTGCAATATCTGGTGCAATGGAAGGGTTATGAACCAGAAGAGAATTCATGGGAACCAGAAACCAATGTTCACGCCCCTAGCCTTATAAGGGTGTTTCATCACAGACATTCAAAGAAACCAGCTCCTAAGATGTCCAGAGGCCATCCTGAAATACTACATTATCGGCCTTGCAATTACCCCAAGTAGTTGCAATAAAAGACTCCAAACCAGATCCAGACATAACAGACAGTTACAGACATAAAATACATAAAAATAAAAAATAACAATCGTGAACCAAGAGGCGGAAGTCCAAATGGAGTAGGAAGTTGAAGAGGCTGTGGACATGACTGTGTAGGTGAAAAAGGCGGCGGAAGCGGGGGAGGAAGCCAACACTCAATTTTTTTCCACGTGTCCATCAATTCTGTGTCAGGTTGCTAAGGGCCACGGAGTGACAGTTTGGTGCTTTTATGTCCTGGATTAAAACTGGGTAAAAAATTTGGTCTCAGTTATAGATCTGACACGTCCCCTATCTAGGGACTATATAAAATAATTTTTCTCCTACTACTGTAAGACGGATGCTAAAGGGGTGTTCTTATTTTATAATTTATTATAATTTTTCATTTCTGTTTTTTCGTTTTTTCATTACTGTTGGCCCCCAAACATTGGGAAATGGCACAAAGTCAGCTGTAGTACAACAATGGCTGGGGAGGGGGTAGGGAGGCTTTCTCAGATGGGCCAGGACGGTGTGCTTCAGCAATTGGATGTGTGAGGAAAAGGTATGGCCAAAAGTGGGTGTGCACCAGGCAAGTGGCGTTTCGTAGACTGGGAACCTGAAGAGTAGCATTTTGGTGACAGCAGAGCAGGGGACAGAAGATCTCCCTATTTTGTCAGAGCAACATGCATCCTGAAATGGGGCTGGGGCCTGGAGGTTGTCGCCTTGAGAAGTGTTCTGCTTTGGTGAACGCTGGCAAACCCTTTTCGGGTTGTCTGTTCTCGGCCTTTATGGTGTGATCACCTGTTTAATATCTCCTACCTGGGGACCATATATACAACGGATTTTTCAAAGAGGGAGCCAAAAAAGAACTTGTGCCGTCAAATTCCTACATTGACCTACTCTACTGCGGATTGCCTGTGTGTGTGTGTGTGACTGTGTACTCCGGACTCTGAGGCCTGCAAATGGCTGTGTGGGCGGGGTCTGGGGCAAAATGGTAAAGAGATGAACAAAGTGCGTTGCAGTATAACAATGGCTAGGTGCGCCAGATATACTTCTCTACTCTGCCAATATAAGACATAATAATCTTGAGCCTGGAGACGAAGGTCCCAGTGGAGGAGGAGGCGGCGGCGGAAGTGGTGGTGCAGGTGGAAGAGATGGACATGGACAACTTTTTTATTGATTTTTTTTTCTTAATTTTTTTGTCTTTTGGCTTGTGTAGGCCCCAAACATTACGCAAAAACTGGCTGTGGACAGGCGGATGCGCCTGTTTGTGATCACCCCCGCTGCCATGCTAAACACACGGGACAATACACTTGATGCAGGGCAGGTCAGCACCTCCAAGGTGTAAAGGGGCAAGCTCGGGCAAAGGGCCCAATTTGGAGACTCAGAAGTTAAATGGGGCAGACCCATCAGTAAGTACATGCAGATATGTGCATACATACTCTTCGGCCATCTAAGACGGTCCATATCAGATGGTGGTGCTGTATATTGTGGCGTGCAGACAAAGCTTTTCTACATTTCGGCCATGCTAACCCTCCCTTCTGAGGTGCTGACTGTACCCCTGCTGTGTTGGCGACTTCCTCCTCCATCATCTCTGCCTTATGCTTCCACTGAGCCCCTGCTGTCAGGTGGGAATGCCATCAGTAGCGCCACTACCAATTTTCGTTTGTACTTGCGCATCTTCCGTTCAAACTCCAGTGACGGAAGTACGGATGGCACGTTGTCCTTGAAGCGGGGATCCAGCAGGGTGGCCACCC
This sequence comes from Rhinella marina, assembly GCA_900303285.1. Taxonomy (NCBI): domain Eukaryota; kingdom Metazoa; phylum Chordata; class Amphibia; order Anura; family Bufonidae; genus Rhinella; species Rhinella marina. The sequence goes on along the minus strand of ONZH01025449.1, from coordinate 23,042 downwards.
AGTAAACAGCACTGGTTAGAATGTGGGCAAATCTGCGGTCGTTGGCCAGGCTGCCAAGAGGCAACGACAAGCTGTTCTTGGGGGGAGGTGTATCGTCTGTGTCCTCCAGGGAGATCCACGAGCTGATTTGGGTGCCACCCTGCTGTGAACGGGGTTCCTCCTCATCTTCCAAAACTGTGCCCTGGCTGGACAGTTGTGTACTTGGCCGCTGTTGGTGCAGGAACCCACCACTGGAGTCACCTGTGGACGACTGGCCTGATAACCATGGGATCACCCTGTTCCTCTTCCTCCTGTGCAAGTTCCTCTTCCTCCTGTGCAACATCCTTTTCCATCAGCGCCTAAAGCGTTTTTTCAAGAAGTCATACAACCCCTGGCAAAAATTATAGAATCACCAGTCTCTGAGGATGTTCCTTAAGTTGTTTAATTTTGTTGAAAAAAAACAGATCACAGACATGACAAAAAACTAAAGGTATTTCAAATGACAACTTTCTGGCTTTAAGAAATACTAAAAGAAATCAAGAAAAATAATTGTGGTAGCCAGTAACAGTTACATTTTTAGAACAAGCACAGGGAATAAATTATGGAATCACTCAATTCTGAGGAAAAAATTATGGAATCACCTTGCAAATTTCCATTACAAACAATAACACGTGCATCAGATTAAATCTGGTTGTTTTATCCAGGTAAAAAGGAGTGATCACACCTTGGAGAGCTGTTGCAACAAGTGGACTTACATGAATCATGGCTCCAACATCAGAGATGTCAATTGAAAAAAAAGGAGAGGATTATCAAACTCCTTAAAGAGGGTAAATCATCAAGCAGTGTTGCACAAGATGTTAGTTGTTCATAGTCAGCTGTGTCTAAAACCTGGACCAAGTACAAACAACATGGGAAGGTGGTTAAAGGCAAGCATACTGATAGACCAAGGAAGACATCAAAGCGTCAAGACAGAAAACTTAAAGCAATATGCCTTGAAAACAGAAAATGTACAACAAAACAAATGAGGAACAAATGGGAGAAAACTGGAGTCAACGTCTGTGACCGAACTGTGAGAAACCACCTAAAGGAAATGGGATTTACATACAGAAAAGCTAAAAGAAAGCCATCACTAACACCTAAACAGAAAAAAACAAGGTTTCAATGGGCTAAGGAAAGGCAATCATGGACTGTGGATGAATGGATGAAAGTCATATTCAGTGATGAATCTCGAATCTGCATTGGGCAAGGTGATGATGCTGGAACTTTTGTTTGGTGCCGTTCCAAAGAGATTTATGCAGACAACTGTCTCAAGAAAACATGCAAATTTCCACAGTCATTGATGATATGGGGCTGCATGTCAGGTAAAAGCACTGGGGAGATGGCCGTCATTACATCTTCAATAAATGCACAGGTTTACATTGACATTTTGGACACTTTTCTTATCTCATCTATCGAAAGGATGTTTGGGGATGATGAAATCATTTTTCAAGATGATAATGCATCTTGCCATAGAGCAAAACTGTGAAAACATTCCTTGAAGAAAGACACATAAGGTCAATGTCATGGCCTGCAAACAGTCCGTATCTCAATACAATTGAAAATCTGTGGTGGAAGTTAAAGAAAATGGTCCATGACAAGGCTCCAACCTGCAAAGCTGATCTGGCAACAGCAATCAGAGAAAGCTGGAGCCAGATTGATGAAGAGTACTGTTTGTCACTCATTAAGTCAATGCCTCAGAGACTGCAAGCAGTTATAAAAGCCAGAGGTGGTGCAACAAAGTACTAGTGATGTGATGGAGTGTTATTTTGTTTGTTTGTTTTTCATGATTCCATAATTTTTTCCTCAGAATTGAGTGATTCCATAATTTATTCCCTGTGCTTGTTCTAAAAATGTAACTGTTACTGGCTACCACATTTATTTTTCTTGATTTCTTTTAGTATTTCTTAAAGCCAGAAAGTTGCCATTTGAAATGCCTTTAGTTTTTTGTTATGTCTGTGATCTGTTTTTTTTCAACAACATTAAACAACTGAAGGAACATCCTCAGAGACTGGTGATTCCATAATTTTTGCCAGGGGTTGTAGAAGTGGGATAGTAAGGCTGATGACAGCGTCATCACCGCTGACCATGTTGGTGGAGTACTTGAAGCAAAGCAACATGGCACACAAGTCGCTCATGGAGGCCCACTCTGTGGTGAAGCGGTGCTGTTCCGCAGAGCGACTCACCAAGGCGGAGTCCCACCTTGTGAGTACGTCTCATATAAGGTGGTGAGCAGGAAGGCCGAAGCTACGCTGCAGCGCAGACAGGTGAGCAGAAGCAGGGTAAGAACGCCAAAAGCCCGCACAGATGGCGCTCACTTTCTGCAGCAGCTGCACCACCAAGTTCAGCACATGCACCAGGCAAGGGATATGCATCAAACCGGCTAGCCCCAGAGCTGCTACAAGATTTCACCCATTGTTGCACACCACCAGGCCGGGCTTAAGGCTCAGCGGCACCAACCAATCATTGGTATGTTCTTCCATGCCCGCCCACAGCTCCTGCGTGGTGTATGGTCTTTCCCGCAAACATATGATTTTCAGAATAGCCTGCTAGCGTTTCCCCCATGGTGTGCTGAAGTTGGTGGTGCAGGTGCTGCCTTGACGTGATGAGGAGGTGGTAGAGGAGGAACCGGAATAGGAGGAGGCGGCAACAGGAGGCACCGAGAAACGTCCGTAATCCTCGGTGGCACTAGGACATGCGCCAAACCACTGTCCGCCTTAGGCACAGCTACTACTACATTCACCCAGTGGGCAGTTAAGGAGATATAATGTCACTGCCCATACTTACTGGTCCACGTATCAGTGGTTATGTGGACCTTGCCACTGATGGCGTTGTGCACCTGATTATTTTAGCCACTTGTTCGTGCAGGAAAGAATTGTCGGTTGGGAACCACGTACCGTGGGACAGCTGCCGTCATTACATTTTTAAGAAGTCAGTCTCCACCAGACGGAATGGCAGCATTTCAAAGGCCAGTAATTTTGAAATGCTGGCATTCAGGGCCAGGACTCCCAGGTGGGTAGGGGGAAGCTGTCAACTGTCCATCCCTCAAACACTAGAGAAAAACCTCTTTTGTGGAGATATTGGGTGACTGTGGTAGTGGTGGTGTGGCTTCTCCATCCTCTGTTTGCAGGGTGGCTGGTGCCCCTGCCGCTCCAGACAGGGAGGAAGAGGCCAAGAGCGCAGCAGAAGAGGGAGCAGGAGGATCCTCTGATCTTTTGGTTCTTCAGGTGTCTACTCCACTGCAGCTCGTGCTTTGCGGTTAGATGCTGGATCATGCAGGTGTTACTCAGGTTGAGAATATTTATGCCTCGCTTCAGGGTGTGACTGCTGTGGGGATTCGCTCCGGTAGGCAGGGGTGGATTGGCCTTAGACCTTACAGGGAAAATGTCCCAGTGGGCCGATGCCCAGGGGACCACCTGAGACCTCCTCATGGCCGGCCGGTGGAAGTTTTTGGGGATGTATTTTGTGCTGCTGGCAGTATTTAGTGATGGACTGTGGTATTTGGCTCTGTTGGGGTGGTATAATGAGCCACAATATGGTATTGCTGGCTCTGCCTTCCATCAATTTGGACCAGACTACAAAATGGGGCCACTTTTAGTACTTTTTCCAGGGCCACTTAAAGTTCCCAGTCCTCCCCTGCCGGTAGCTAGGGTGAGCAGACGCAGAACAGAGGCACAAAAACAGTTCTTAATCACACTCCTGTGTTTTATACACACAAGCAGGTTTAGCAGCTTAGCAAACAACTTCACCTTAGTTGAAAGTCCCGCATAAAGAATCCAAGTCCAGGCGTGTGTTCACACTGTGCAAACAGGTCCACACCAGGAATTAATTGACGTGTCCTCCCAGACAGGTCTCAAGCCTTCATCCAGGCACAAGCCTCACACAGCCAGCTATCCCACACTCTAGCTGCTTTTACTGAGAGTTGGGCGTCCACAAAGCCCGGACCGGCAAGTGAAATCTATCCCAGTGCTTGACCTCACTTTGCTGCAATCAGTCTCTGCAGCATATGCTGGGCAGATAAATGCCTTCCCCTCCCCACCAGACCTTTTACTGTGTCACACTGTCATCAGTACATTGCCTGAAGAACCATGCCAGGGAACTCCTTTGCACTGGCTTTGGTGTGCTATGTCTCTTGACACATTGGGCAGTAGCAGGCGTACTGACTGGGGAATGGTCGCTCTGCTTTTGCACCCTGCTCCCTCTTTTGCTGGGTGGCTGGCGCTGCGTGCCCTCTTCCTCTAAACTGCACACGTCATTGGCATGACCTGGATGCCATGTGAGGTCCAAGCCCTCATCATCCTCCCTATCATCTTCCACCCACTTCTCACCCCTGCCTTCCTGGCTGGTCTGTACACTGCAGAAAGCTCCAGCAGTTGACGGTGCAGTGGTTCTCCCACGTCCACATCCTCAAAAATAAGTGCTATGGCATCAGTGCACTCAAAAAGCATAAGTGACTGCTGCATGACTTGGGGCTCAGACTGCTTGGCTGATGTGCATAGGGTTGAGGTTGAAGACGGATGCCCGTGGGCTGCCTGTGCCAACTCTGTGCTTATAGCAGTGGAACGGGTGGAAGACAATGTGAAGGAACTGGAGGCACTCTCAGGCATCAAATCTCCTACTGCCTCTACTTGTTCTGGCCTCACCTCTTCATAAAGCAGTATTCGGGCCTACAAAATGTCGCAGAACGTGCACCAGAGGAAGGTGTTTCATTTGGGCGCATACCTGGCAAAGATCGATATCGTCTTCTCCCTACAGCAGGAGCTCCACCACCACCACGACCACATACCCTAGTTGATGCTCTCCTCATTTTGTTACAGTCAACCACAAAATTGCATGACAGACGAACAATTTTATATCTGTGTCATGGATGCAAAAGAGGTGTTTAGCACAAAAACAAAAAAACAGTTAAGTCACACAGATCCAGTTAACCGTCTGAATACCTATTATATATCCCTGTGACAGTGGCAAGTAAAGGTTTTTTCACCCTCCAAAAAATAGGTATGTCTCATCCATACAATTAATAGACTGATTAACTGAACTGCATATTCCAGATTAGGCCGCATCAACGCTTTGTAAAGTGGTAATGTTACATCCCTCCCCTGCGAGTCTGTGCCTGGCTAAATACATGGCAATATCCTGGTAGCCTTAGAAGCAGCTGATTGACATTGTATGCTATTATTTAATCTACATGGGCACCCAAATCCTTCTCTACAATTGACTCTCCCAGTGTTACATCCCCTAGTACACCCAGTATGTTGCTCGGAAATTATTACTACCAAGATACATAACTTTACATCTAAACACATTGAACCTCATTTGCCAAGTTGATGCCCTATCACTCAGAGTGTCCAAGTCAGCTTGTAGTTTTTGGACATCCTCCTCAGACAGCACAGTACTACATAGCTGGGTGTCATCTGCAAAAATAGAAATGGTGCTATTAATTCCATCCTCAATATCATAAATAAATTAAATAATAGAGGACCCAGCACTGAACCTTGGGGAACACCACTTGTAACCTGGGACCATTCTGAATAGGAATCATTGACCATGACTTTGGACATAGTCCTTCAGACAATTTTTAATCCAATTACAGACTATACTTTCCAAGCCTAAAAACCTCAACTCATCATAAAAACAAATCAGGTTAGTCTGACAACTTCTGTCCTTGGTAAATACATGTTGGTTATCACTTATAATATTATTTACAGTCACATACTCCTGTATATAGCCCCTTAAGAGTCTTTCAAACATTTTCCCACAACAGAAGTTAAACTAACTGTATATAATTATCTGTGGAGGACCTATGTCCCTTTTTGAATATGGTAACCACATTTACCTTGTACCAGTCACTTGGCACTGCACCAGCCCCTAGAAAATCCTTGGGTGCAATTCACCTGGACCCGGAGCCTTGTTCACATTTACCTTATTTAACTTAGCTTGGACCAGATCTACAGTTAGCCTGTAGAATATATTAGTGGATGTACTAACAGCCCTGGTACCACCGATATCAGCTTATTTCTCTTTCTTTGTATACAGTATACAGAGCTTAAAAAAAAATAAAAAAATAAAAAAAATAAAAAAAGACATTTAGTAACACTGCCTTTTCTTTATCTTCAGTGACTATCCCCCCTTTACCATTATTTAGGGGACCTTTTTTTTTTTCAACATTAATATATTTTAGGGCTGCAACGATTACTCTATATAATCAACACAAAAAAAACCCTTGATGCAGTTTTTTTGGGAAGAAGGCACGGTCCTTCTCTTGCGGACTCCAAGTCAGCCAGCCGCGCACCCTGCCAGGAAAGGTAAGTATCCAGTTCTCATTAGCAGAGGAGGGGGCACCCGTGATTTGAAGGGGCTGATGGCACTGGGGCACATGGATGGTAATGACTTGGAGGGGCTGATGGTGCTGAGGGAGTGGGGGATGGGACATGGCAATGGATGGCATGGAGGGGCTGATGGCACTGGGGGACGAGGGGCTGATCTGGGGGACATGGAGGATGGCATGGAGACATGGCAATTGGCAGCAATGGATGGCATGGAGGCACTGGGGGAAATGGCATAAAGGAGCTGATCTGATGGCACTGGGGGAGTGGGGGACAATCACATGGCAATGAATGGCATGGAGGGGGTGATGGCACTGGGGGAATGGGGACATGGCATGGAGGGACTGATTTGATGGCACTGGGGAAGTGGGGGACAATGACATGGAAATGGATGGCATGGAGGGGCTGATGGCACTGGGGGAGTGCTATATGGCAATGAATGGCATGGAGGCACTGGGGGAGTGGCGGGCATTGCAATGGATGGCATGGGGGTTTGACTCTGATTGCAGCAAGGGAGTGTCTGATGGTGCAGCCTGGAGGTCTGATCATGGTGGCATGGGGGTCTGATTGCGGGCTTGCAGCATCGTGGGACTGATTTGAGGGCAAGGCTGATTGACTTGGGGGGTGTCTTATCTGTGGCTGAGATGTGATGGTCTGATTTGGGGAGTAGTTTGGTTTGATGATCTGTGTTCATCAAGGTGTGACAACTTTTACGGTTACACAAATCAAGAGGCAAGACCTAAAGAAGTATTACTTTACTTCAACTGTGAAATGGAGAAAGAGAAATAAAATAGTGAGGCTGAGGTGCAAACAGAAGAGACAGGACAGAGAAAACGGTACAGGAAAACGGTACAGAGTGTACAAAGTTTTAGATCATTTCAAGCGGAAAAACATCTCACCAGAAAACACCCAGTTTTCGCATGCAGTTCACTGAGCAGAACCAACCCAAGGTAAGTAAAGCAAACATTTTATATGATCTTAGTGACACACACAGGCACAGGCTTTGTATTGTAATAATTGTTTATTTAACCTCTTTTTCAGTAAATCACAGCGAGGTATGGACAGCTATATCACGTTCAATCTACTTTATGAAAATTATGGAGAAAAAGTATGAAGAAATCAAAGGCAAGTTGGCGAACACTCTTAAGGAGACTGACAGTATTGCACTTACAACTGACATTTGGATCAGCGTTGCTACAGAAGCTTATCTGGGGGTGACGAGTCATTTGCATCGGAAGGATTGGGAAATGGAGTCCTACAGACTAACAATGGTTGTCTGTAGGACTCCACTTGAAGAATGACACACAAATGTAAATATTGCAGAGTGGCTTCAGGATGTTATTGCCAAATTTGTCATTCCAGCAGAGAAAGTCAAAGCTGCTGTCCATGATAATGGTGCTAATTGAAGTGAAGATTTTAACTGGAAAACATAGATGGACATCGGTGCGATGTGCAGGTCACACCCTGAACTTGGTTGTGCAAAGTGCTCAATAACAGATGGGCACACCACAACATATGCTGGTGCATGATGTAAGTATGTGTTGGAATAGCACTTATCACATGTTATCAAGACTGCTGGAACAAAGATGGCCAGTGACTGCCGCTCTCTCAGACCCAGAAGTTACTCCAAGAGGAAAACACCACTACCTTGATCTGAAGCCTAAACAGTGGAGCCTGATTGAGGAGCTAAGCCAGACCATTGAGCCATTTGAAGGAGCTATGCTGTTTCTGAGTGGCCAGAAGTATGTTACTCTCTCTGCACTCCCACTGCTAGTGCAGAACCTAAAGAAGTCCATGCAGGGTTTAGCTTTTGAGACTCCACCATTAAGGTTATACCAGGCTCATGTGGTAGAACAAATCACAATAAGATGGCAAGAACTGTGTACATTTCAACCTGACTGTTCAAACACTGCCCTAATTGCCGCTGCTCTGGATCCCAGATTTAAGTTCTTGTCTGCTGATGAATCATTCAAGGTCCAAAGCACAGTACAGACCATGGCACTTGTTGCCAAAAAGGAAATGGCACGGTCCAGTGAACATGATGGAGCTTCTTCTAGAAGTGGACAAGATAACCCTGCTGCGGCAAAGCATGCCAAGGATCATCATGCCACAGCCACATAATTCCTCCAGAACATACTGGGATCATCAGAGTCCAGCTCCAGTGATGAAGAGGAGAAGGCACACAAGTTGAGTCAATCTGTGCAGATGGAGGTCTTGATGTATTTTGGAGAACATCCTGTATCCAATAAAGAGAATCCGCTGTCATGGTGGAAAACAAATGAACAACGCTATCCATTACTAGCAAAGCTGGCAAATTCCTTTTTGTGTATTCCAGCAACATCCACACCATCAGAGTGTCTGTTTTCTTCAGCAGGAAACATAGCATCAAAGCTCACTTTTCTTCATTGCAACCACCAAATGATCCTTTAGGCCACGGATCAGCAACCTCTGGCACTCCAGCTGCTGTGTAACTACCATTCCCTAGTCCCTGCATGCAAACATGCTCTGTTCTTCTAATTCCTATAGAGGTGATTGAAGCATTTCGGCGAGTTGCAGTTCCTGAACAGCTGGAGTGCCGGAGGTTGCTGATCACTGCTTTAGGGTAAGCAGGCTCATGAAAGCTTACATGCACTTTACCATATGTACCTCATTCAGGAGATAGCTTTATACAAACTGGTGTAGCAACTAATCAGATTCCACCTTTTTCCGCCTCAAATTTTTACAATAGTAGTTTAATTTTAGCTGTTTATACTTGTTAAGTACAGGAATAAATTTTGTAGTGCAATTACTCAATGTGGATTTAAAGTGGTTTTCCGAGTTATACACAGTACAGACCAAAAGTTTGGACACACCTTCTCATTCAAAGAGTTTTCTGTATTTTCATGACTATTAAAATTGTAGATTCACACTAAAGGCATCAAAACTATGAATTAACACATGTGGAATTATATACTTAACAAAAAAGTGTAAAACAACTGAAAATAGGTCTTATATTCTAGGTTCTTCAAAGAAGCCACCTTTTGCTTTGATTACTGCTTTGCACACTCTTGGCATTCTCTTGATGAGCTTCAAGAGGTAGTCACCTGAAATGGTATTCCAACAGTCTTGAAGGAGTTCCCAGAGATGCTTAGCAGTTGTTGGCCTTTTTGCCTTCACTCTGCGGTCCAGCTCACCCCAAACCATCTCGATTGGGTTCAGGTCTGGTGACTGTGGAGGCCAGGTCATCTGGCGTAGCACCCCATCACTCTCCTTCTTGGTCAAATAGCCCTTACACAGCCTGGAGGTGTGTTTGGGGTCATTGTCCTGTTAATAAATAAATGATGGTCCAACTAAACGCAAACCGGATGGAATAGCATGCCACTGCAAGATGCTGTGGTAGCCATGCTGGTCATCAATATCAGATCAGCGGGGGTCCGACACCCCCGCCGATCAGCTGTATGAAGAGGAGGCATGCGCCGTATCAGCGCTGCCTCCTCTTCACTGTTTACATGCTGGCCGTAACGGGGGTAGTGGTGAGTAGGTGTAATTACACCTAACCACCCCATTCATTTCTATGGGAAGAATCGCTTCCCTACAAGTCTATGGAAGCAATTCTTCCCATAGAAATGAATGGGGCGGTGAGGTGTAATTACACCTACTCACCACTACCCTGTAATGGCAGGCATGTAAACAGTGAAGAGGAGGCAGCGCTGATATGGCGCGTGCCTCCTCTTCAAACAGCTGATCGGCGGGGGTGCCGGGTGTCAGACCCCGCCAATCTGATATTGATGACATATCCTGAGGATAGGTCATCAATATATAAACTCGGAAAACCCCTTTAAAGCTCTCCCATTTAAACTCTGTATTATCTGACAGTATCTGCTCCCAGTCTATGCCCTGAAAAGCTGCCCTCAACTCCGAGAAATTGGCCTTTTTAAAATTAAGGGGGGGGGGGTCATTTATGACCAGATATACGCAACTTTTGTGGTCATGGTGCGACAAAAATCTGCTGGGAAGCTGTATTACATTTGGAATCAGCCCTGGATGCGCCGAAGTTATGTAGAGGCCAGTGCCAACTATAGGGCTTATTAAGACCAGCATCTAAAACACCTTTCTTAATAAATGTGCCCTTAAGTGTTTTTGCTTAGTGACCAATATTACCTAGTGTTTCTCGAACAGTAACATTTCCAACAAGCTCTGCATCATTAGAAATTACCAGATCTAACAGAGCATAAAGTAGCAAATTGAGGAATCTTCTCCCCTTTGCAGCTGAGACAGAACCATGATCCCAGACAATATCTGGGAAGTTAAAATCTCCCATTATGACCACTATACCAGTTATGCAGCCCGTGCTATTTGGTTATCCAGTTGAACTTCTTTCACCTCTGTGATGTTAGGGGTTGTATACATTACACCAAGTATTTTTTCAAGTATTTTCTCCCTTTGTAATTCCATCCATAAGGTTTCAACATCCTCTCCCACAATTGCCTCTTTCACACTCGCCTTAATATCACTCCTCACATACAGACACACACCACCTCCTTTTTTATTGGCCCGGTCTTTCCTAAATAGTGTAAAACCCTGAATATTAACAGCCCAGAGCAGTCCAGCAGTGTCTCAGGCAAACCAACTACATCTATGTGTTCCTCTAGTACCATGGCCTCCAGCTTCCCCACTTTGCTTGCTAGACTTCTGGCATTTGTCTACATACATTTTAAATTACTAGTTATTTTCTCACATTTAATTCCTGTAACATGAATATCCGGTTTGTTTGTTTTTTGTTTTTTTGGGGGGTAGCTTGGTTGATATTGTTGGTATGCAACAGGTCCACTAGCTCTATTTTTAATCAGTGTACAGTTCTGTCCAGTCACCTTCCTACTTTACTCACTAACCCCAGCCGCCATTAAATCCCCACTTGTCCCCTCCTATATCCCACTCTCTATCTACACTATTTACCTCCTTATTAATATGACCCCATTCCGCTCCCAGTTTAAAAGCTTGTCCAGCCATCTAACCATTCTTTCCCCCAGAGGAGCTGCACCCTCCCCATTAAGGTGCATCCCATCCTTACTTTATAGCCTGTAGCCAACAGAGAAGACAGCCTAGTTCTCCATAAAACCAAACACTTCCATCCTGTACCAGCTTCTGAGTCACTTATTTAACCCCCTAAGCTTCCGTTGGCGCTCATGGCACTGGTAGCATTTTTTGAAAACACTACCTTGCCAGACCCTTATACTTGATATTTAAGGACTCTATACTGACAGGGAGTGTTCCACAGGATTGGCGCATAGCAAATGTGGTGCCAATATTCAAAAAAGGTCCAAAAACAGAGCCCGGGAACTATAGGTCGGTAAGTTTAACATCTGTAGTGGGTAAACTGTTTGAGGGTTTTCTAAGAGATGCTATCTTGGAGTACCTCAATGAAAATAAGCAAATAACTCCATATCAGCATGGCTTCATGAGGGATCGGTCGTGTCAAACCAATTTAATCAGTTTCTATGAGGAGGTAAGTTCTAGACTTGACCGCGGGGAAACAATGGATGTCGTATATCTGGACTTCTCCAAAGCATTTGACATGGTACCACATAAAAGGTTAGTATATAACATGAGAATGCTAGGCCTGGGAGAAAATGTCTGTATGTGGGTAAGTAAATGGCTCAGTGATAGAAAACAGAGGGTGGTTATTAATGGTACATACTCAGATTGGGTCACTGTCACAAGTGGGGTACCACAGGGGTCAGTATTGGGCCCTATTCTCTTCAATATATTTATTAATTATATTGTAGAAGGTTTGCACAGTAAAATATAAATTTTTGCAGATGACACTAAACTGTGTAAAGTAATTAACACAGAAGAGGACAGTACACTGCTACAGATGGATCTGGATAGACTGGAGGCTTGGGCAGAGAAGTGGCAGATGAGGTTTAACACTGACAAATGTAAGGTTATGCATATGGGAAGGAATAATGCAAGTCACCAGTACATACTAAATGGTAAAACATTGGGTAACTCTGACATGGAAAAGGACCTAGGAATTTTAGTGAACAGCAAACTAAGCTGCAGAAACCAGTGTCAGACAGCTGCTGCCAAGGCCAATAAGATAATGGGTTGCATCAAAAGGGGCATAGATGCCCGTGATGAGAACATAGCCTGCCACTTTACAAATCACTAGTCAGACCACACATGGAGTACTGTGTACAGTTCTGGGCTCCTGTGAACAAGGAAGACATAGCAGAGCTGGAGAGGGTTCAGAGGAGGGCAACTAAAGTCATAGCTTGAATGGGTGGACTACAGTAACATAGTAACATAGTTTGTAAGGCCGAAAAAAGACATCTGTCCATCCAGTTCAGCCTGTTTTCCTACAAGTTGATCCAGGGGAAGGCAAAAAAAACCCTGTGAGGTAGAAGCCAGTTTTCCTCACTTTAGGGGGAAAAATTCCTTCCCGACTCCAGTCAGGCAATCAGAATAACTCCCTGGATCAACGACCCATCTCTAGTAACTATAACCTGTAATATTATTACCCTCCAGAAATACATCCAGGCCCTTCTTGAACTCTCTTAGTGAACTTACCATCACCACCTCCTCAGGCAGAGAGTTCCATAGTCTCACTGCTCTTACCATAAAGAATCCTCTTCTATGTTTATGTACAAACCTTCTTTCCTCCAGACGCAGAGGATGTCCCCTCGTCACAGTCACAGTCCTCGGGATAAATAGATGATGGGAGAGATCTCTGTACTGACCTCTGATATATTTATACATAGTTATTAGATCTCCCCTCAGTCGTCTTTTTTCTAAAGTGAATAACCCTAATTTTGATAATCTTTCTGGGTACTGTAGTCCACCCATTCCAGTTATTACTTTAGTTGCCCTCCTCTGAACCCTCTCCAGCTCTGCTATGTCTGCCTTGTTCACAGGAGCCCAGAACTGTACACAGTACTCCATATGTGGTCTGACTAGTGATTTGTAAAGTGGCAGGACTATGTTCTCATCACGGGCATCTATGCCTCTTTGATGCAACCCATTATCTTATTGGCCTTGGCAGCAGCTGTCTGACACTTTTCCATGTCAGAGTTACCCAATGCTTTACCATTTAGTATGTACTGGTGACTTGCATTATTCCTTCCCATATGCATAACCTTACATTTGTCAGTGTTAAACCTCATCTGCCACTTTTCTGCCCAAGCCTCCAGTCTATCCAGATCCTGCTGTAGCAGTGCACTGTCCTCCTCTGTGTTAATTACTTTACACAGTTTAGTGTCATCTGCAAAAATTGATATTTTACTGTGCAAGCTTTCTACAAGATCATTAATAAATATATTGAAGAGAATAGGACCCAATACAGACCCCTGTGGTACCCCACTAGTGACAGTGACCCAATCTGAGTATGTACCGTTAATAACCACCCTCTGTTTTCTATCACTAAGCCAGTTACTTACCCACATACAGACATTTTCTCCCAGGCCAAGCATTCTCATTTTGTATACTAACCTTTTATGTGGTACCCGTGTCAAATGCTTTGGAGAAGTCCAAATATACGACATCCATTGAGTCGCCGCGGTCAAGTCTAGAACTTACCTCCTCATAGAAACTGATTAAATTGGTTTGACATGACCGATCCCTCATGAAGCCATGCTGATATGGAGTTATTTGCTTATTTTCATTGAGGTACTCCAAGATAGCATCTCTCAGAAAACCTTCAAACAGTTTACCCACAACAGAAGTTAAACTTACCGGCCTATAGTTTCCAGGCTCTGTTTTGGACCCTTTTTGAATATTGGCACCACATTTGCTATGCGCCAATCCTGTGGAACACTCCCCGTCAGTATAGAGTCCTTAAATATCAGAAATAAGGGTCTGTCGATTACATTACTTAATTCTCTTAGGATACGGGGGTGTATGCCATCCGGTCCTGGTGATTTGTCTATTTTAATATTTTTAAGACGTTGCTGCACCTCTTCCTGGGTCAGAGAGGACACTTTTAAAGGGGAATTTACTTTTATACTCTGCATTTCATCTGACATTTTATTTTCCTCAGTGAATACAGTGGAGAAAAAGTTATTTAGTAGCTTCGCTTTCTCCTCATCGCTCTCTGCTACTCCCCCCTCATTACTCTGTAAGGGGCCGACACCTTCAGGTTTATACTTTTTAGTATTTATATAATTGAAGAACATTTTAGGGTTAGTTTTACTCTCTTTGGCGATTAATCTCTCGGTCTCTAGTTTGGCTGTTTTATGTGTCTTTTACATATTCTATTTTTTTCCTTATAGTTTTTCAATGCTTCCTCACTCCCCTCCTGTTTTAGTGATTTAAATGCTTTCTTTTTGTCATTTATTGCTTTCTTTACAGTTCTATTTATCCACATTGTTTTTTCTTGTTTCTTATTATTTTATTCCTGTATGGTATGTACCTCTCACAATTAGATATTAGGATGCTTTTAAAAATATCCCATTTTGTGGCTGTATTTTTATTTTTGAGGACTTTGTCCCAGTTAGTTAGGCCTATGGCCTCTCTTAGTTGGCTAAATTTTGCTTTTTTGAAGTTTGGTATTTTTGTTCCTCCCTGAAGAAACGCTCTTTGAATGACAATTGGAAGGTTATTATGTTATGGTCACTGTTTCCCAGGTGTCCCCCAACCTGCACACCTGTTGTTCTGTCAGGTCTATTGGTTAATACTAAGTCCAGTATGGCCGTCCCTCTAGTGGGGTCCTGAACCAGTTGGGAAAGGTAATTGTCTTTGATTATTTCCAAGAACCTGTTTCCTTTATGAGATGTACAGGTGTCAGTTTCCCAGTCTATATCTGGGTAGTTGAAGTCCCCATAATAACGACCTCATTATGATTTGCCGCCTCGTCTATTTCATTTAGAAGTAGATTTTCTGTGGTCTCTGATATATTGGGTGGTTTATAATAAACCCCTATTAGTATTTTATTATTGTTTTTGGCTCCATTTATTTCTACCCACAGTGACTCCACATCTTTATGTCCCTCACTTATTTCTTCCAGTACCCAGAAAGATTATCAAAATTAGGCTTATTCACTTTAGAAAAAAGACGACTGAGGGGAGATCTAATAACTATGTATAAATATATCAGGGGTCAGTACAGAGATCTCTCCCATGATCTCTTTATCCCAAGGACAGTGACCATGACGAGGGGACATCCTCTGCGCCTGGAGGAAAGAAGGTTTGTTCACAAAAATAGAAGAGGATTCTTTACGGTAAGAGCAGTGAGACTATGGAACTCTCTGCCTGATAAGGTGGTGATGGTAAGTTCACTAAAAGAGTTCAAGAGGGGCCTGGATGTATTTCTGGAGGGTAATAATATTACAGGTTATAGTTACTAGATATGGGTTGTTGTTGATCCAGGGAGTAATTCTGATTGCCTGATTGGAGTCGGGAGGGAATTTTTTCCCCTAAAGTGAGGAAAATTGGCTTCTACCGCACAGGGGTTTTTTGCCTTCCTCTGGATCAACTTGTAGGAAAACAGGTCGAACTGGATGGACAGATGTCTTTTTTTCCTTATAAACTATGTTACTATGTTACCTTTGAGTTCCTGGACTTGAGCTTCTCTGCTAGATCCCTCAAATTATTTTTAAGGACATTCCTTCTCCGTTTTATTAGTATCTGCTTAACCTTTGCTGCACTCCTTTTCCCATCCTTCCTACAGCAGTCATCCTCCTAGTTTCTAGGAGAAATGCCCTGCTTCAGTGTTCTGGCTCTGGTCTTTCGTCCCTAATATCAGCCAAACAGGTATATTTACTAGGTCGCTCAAGCTCAGGACTAGCCTCCCTGGCACTTTTTCCTCTACTCCTCCTTGTAACATTAACCTAACTAATGACCCCGTAATCCTGCTCTTGCCCTCCTCCACCCACCTCCATTTCACTGACCCCAGCCAGTGCCTGCACAATGAGGTCTAAGCCTCTCTCCAGATTTGCAATGCTTCCTGTGTGTTGCAAGCTGTGCATTTAAAATCCAAGAGCTGGGCATCCAAATATGCAACATGCTTGCATCTAGTGCAAATGTATTCACCCTCAAATGTTTCTTCGAGGCATGCATACATTGCACAGGACACACACTTAGTAGCATTGTCCATGGAGCACAAGTTTAAATATGGAAGAACAGTAAAGAAACAGTAAATATGAATTTAGATTTACACAGTGTAAGGGATTGCTCTCTCACAGGGGTTGCAATCACAGATTCTTCTTCAGACAACGGGTTTCAAGTCCAAATTGTGCTTTATTACTTCAGCACCAGCACAAAACATAAACGCCGGCCCCGTCTAGGCTCTAGCTAATACAGAGGTCTTCTCCCTAACTCACCTGGAAAAATGCAGTTCACACACAGGTATCAGGCTTCCTTCTCTGTAGGGTCACTTCCTCTCCCAGACATATACAAAGGGTTGTTTTATCCCCCCGTTAATTACAGCAGGCCTCACCTGCGATCACCTCAGGTTAAATGTAATCCTGTAGTGGAATTACTGGTGTGGACTGGAAGACTCCCACTACCAACCTATCTTCCAATCCAAAGAAATCCAGCTCAGACAACGTTAAACAAAATAAATCTCCAGCAAGCTATGCTGAAGCAGCACCATTTCTGGATTTCAGTTATCTCACCCAGCTAAACTAAACAACCAGGTGAGATACACACCCCCACCATACCACCATGAACTTTACTGTACACATCACCACAACCCCTATAACTTGCAAGAATCAAGCACACAATGCACAAGGAAGATCAAACCTTAGTTTCTTGTCCCTTGTCTTAAAGAGGACCCGTCACCACAAAATGCAATGCAATATGAAAGCAGCATGTTATAAAGCAGGTTGGGCTGAGGAGATTGAGATACAGGTATATTTAAATATATATATATATATATATATTTAAATGTGTGGGAAAGATTCAGTAAAACCTGTAATTTATCAATTTATATATTTGCTTATTTGCAGCCCTGTGAGTACCTATCAGTATAGGAGGGAAGGGTTATCAGTAATTGATAGCATTGTGTGAATACGTTTTTTCTCTCTCCTACAGAGAGATAGCTGTCAGTCAATGATAACACATCCACCCTGTACCGATAGCTCTTCACAGGAGGTGGAAAAAACTAAGAAAGAAATGTATAAATCACAGGTTTTACTGAATCTTTCCCACAAAACTATGTATCAAACTGCTCAGCTTCTACTGCTCTATAACATGGTGCTTTCAGATTGCATTGCATTTTGGTGTGACAGGTTCTCTTTAAACTCAGTTTTTTTAACTCCACTTATTCACAAGATCACTTAGTGAACCAAGCCTAGTGGATTGTGTGTGTAACTAATTATATGTATTATTATTAAATACTGTATGCAAGATGAAACATTTTTAGGAATTGGAGACAGTGGGCTATTTTTGTAAGTATGTGCGAATTAAGACAGAATTGTACGGCAGAGCATGTGCCTAATCTATGACAAGGCCTGTGCCTTGTCATAAATTAGTCGCACCTTCCGGCAGCGCAGGAGATTTCAAAGACTGGTGTAAAAACAGTGGAGTGTGATAAATCTGCCCCCTTGATCTAATGTATGATGACTTACAATGTCTACCTACTCAATAGAGAACCCAAACATTGCATTCTGAGACTGTAGTCTGTACCTGCACCATAAGTCTGTAGGAGGAAAACATTCAAATGAAACCAGCCTGCTCTGTCTGTCTGTAGAGTACAAGTGTTCCCTGGCTTTTGAAGGCAAGTGCATGTATCCTAATCTTCCCAGGCTATAGCTGGTGACCTCTAGGTAATTAAGGCATCTTCCCTCATAGGGGGATGCCTGAGCAATAGATTTATCTAGTGTGCTAGGCCCTGCTAAGGTGTTCTGTCAGTTTGTCTGCCTGTTTACCAACCTCTGCCTAATTCAGGACTCTGACATGACCTGTGCCCAATTACTGGTTTTGACCTTTAGTTGCCTGCCATGACCTCAGACCCGTTTCACAGATTCACATGTACTTTGCCTGCCCTGACCTTGGCCTTTTACTGACTATGAACTTTGCACTGATTACTTAGTGCTTTGCAATGGTGTCAGCTGGGCAAGCAAATCGGGACTACAGCCTGGCAGCTCCCCTGCGGCAAAGCCGATTCCCTGAATAGGGCTTAAATGGTTAATACCAGGGGACTGTCAAGATTACATCCGTAGGTTTAGCCCAAAGTCAAACCAGTTGGTGGAAATAGTGGTTCCACACCCACTGATTGTTACACTTAGCAGTATGGAAAAGATTATCTGAAGGTGCGATATGTCTACCACCCGAAGATCATCAAAAAAGGAATAATAACAATGTCTTTTTCCTGGAGAGTTAAGTGTGAAGAGCAGAACTAGAATCACTCCCGACATTGTCTTAAGGATGAGGGGAAGAGGTATAAGGCCCTGAGTTACAGGTGGGTCCTAAACGGAGATTATACCTCCAGGTAACAGTTTAATGTCACAGGGTGGTCATAGGGTGATGCCAAGGGTTCTGCAGTCTAAGGCCTCATTCAGACAGCCATAGTATTTGTGGGTCCGCAAAAATGCGGAACCGCAATACTACAGATGCCGTCCGGCATGTGTTCCGCAATTTGCGGAACACATGGCCGTGCGCCCCGTTCAAAATGCCTCTTCTTGTCCGCTGTTGCGGACAAGAATAGGACATGTTCTATTTTTTTTGGGACCGCTCTCTTTGAAGTGAATGGGGGGTCGCAGCTATTCCGCAATATTGCGGAATGCAAGTGGACCCATTCTCACGGCCGTGTGAATGGGCCCTAATTCTAGAAGCATTATAACAGACCTCTTGTTCTTTGAGACAGGAAACAGGAACTGGGTAGGGCAGGTGTTTTTTTCCTTAGAAACACTCCATGGATGTTCCTGCTTCCTGTTCCAGGCAAAGCTAGTCTCTTTAAGGGCTCATGCACACAACTCCGCCATGTTTTGCTGTCTGTAAATTGTGGATCTGTAAAACATGGATGCCAGCTGTGTGCATTCAACAAATCTGCAGAACAGAACAGGAGGCCCAAGATAGAAATGCCTATTCTTGTCTGTTTTTGCAGGGACACGGAAAGGAGCAACGGAAAGCGGACCGCACATGTAGGGCTGTCCACATCTTTTGCGGACCCGCTGAAGCATTTTTTTGTTCACTTGAATGGGTCTGCAAGTGGTGCTGAAAATATTGGGGCTATATAAGGATTATGTTTATTATCTATATACACTTAAAAATCATTGTTTGCCGGCAGCAGATCATGCTGTCTAAAAAGCCTCTGCTGCCGGAAAATAATGATTTTGTATGGGGACGAGCGATGAGCGATGGCATTAGCTATTGCTCCTCCCCACACTGTGGAGAAGATTGCGATAAGCAGGCAATAGCCGGGAAGGAAACACTTCGTTCCTGACAACTGTCAGCCACATCTGCTGGTCTAATACCTGCCTTACATATTGTTGGCCTATCCTCTGGACAGGGCAATACTATGAGATGGGAGGGGTTCAACTCCCAGTACCCCTGCCGATCAGTTGTTTGTGGAGAAAATGGTGCTCCAGTGAGCACCACAACCCCCTCACTGATTACTAAGCAGAGCGTTTTCCATTTGATAGCAGCTTTGCTTAGTATTGCAGCTCTGCTCTATGAACCTGGATGGAAATGAGCTGCGCCTAGGACATGTGACTGATGAATGTGATGTCACATGGCCTAGGAAGACAAAGTTGGGGTTCTGCACTCTCTTTAATTTTGTTGGTGCTAGCGAAAAGTGACCAAGGATTCACAGTGTCCAGAAAACGAGAAAATCTCTGCACTCAAATATTGCAAAATATGGTATATAATTTATTTGTATATCTTTCACATTGACATCAATAATTCTGATCCAGTAAATAATATAATGGTAATTCTTTCAGTGATTCACCAAATGTTTTGGTCCAGGTGGACCTTTTCCAGCAGTGTAGTCTACAGGTAAGTATAACATGAAAAGTGAGTAATCAGAACGGACATAAAAAAAAGTGAAACATGAATTAAATATAAATTAAATCTCAGAAAATTATCAGATAAATAATATACGGACGCCTAAAGAAAATAATGGAAATAATAAGCAATCCTATCACAGAACCTGCTAATGAATAAATGACGGTATGTTGGCCATACGGCCTAATGAATCATTCAGGCACGTAGTAAAATAAAAACTAAAACAGCTAAAATACTGTCCCTAATGAGGATGGTAAGGTGGTAAAAAAAGTAGTAGGAAAACAAGTTAAGGAAAGGAAGGAGTCATAGTGAAAAGGCACGGGTTATAACAGAACAAGGGACCAACCTGTATGGATAATATGGCGCCTGGAGAGACTAGATCACGTGGGTGTGGATTACAAGTCTGCTTATATGCAGTACGCGTGTATGGGGGGGCGTGCCTGAATGATTCATTAGGCCGTATGGCCAACATACCGTCATTTATTCATTAGCAGGTTCTGTGATAGGATTGCTTATTATTTTCATTATTTTATTTAGGCGTCATATTATTTCTGATCATTTTCTGAGATTTTGTTCATATTTAATTTATGTTTCACTTTTTTGATGTCCGTTCTGATGACTCACTTTTCATGTTATACTTACCTGTAGATTACACTGCTAAAGAAGGTCCACCGAAACGTTCGGTGAATCACTGAAAGAATTACCATTATATTATTTACTGGATCAGAATTATTTGATGTCAATGTAAAAGATATACAAATAAATTATATACCGTATTTTGCAATATTTGAGCGCAGCGATTTTCTCGTTTTATGGCCTAGGAAGAGGCTGCAGCACTCACGGAGCACCGCAGCCTCTTCATCAGGACTGTGGAGTTGGTAAGCCAAAGCTCCGGCTCCAACTCCTCAATTTCCCCTAACTCCGACTCCCACTCCCTCATACATGGTGCATGTTTAACCCTTAGACTCCCAGCGCTGTACATGTACGGCGCTGGGGCGATGCGGGCACATGGCGCCCGCTCGCAAGTGCGGCGGGCGTCATGGCCGGCAAGTCTCTGTTGTTTCTAACACCTTACTTACCTGATCGGCGGCGTCTTGCTGGGCCTTTAGATGCCGTGATCACACGTGATCACGGCATCTAGTTGCGTCTTTACCCGCGTGTGGCCAATCAGGGTGTCTGTACACGATCTGAAAACTGTAAACCTCGCTGATGAGGTTTACAGCTTTCAAAGTGCAATTCTTATTCTGGCCACTAGATGGCAGGCCAGGATAAGAAATGAGCAATTCTTGGATTTATCTCAATCTAGTAAATCCCTGATTGCTCATAAAGAAAAAAAAAACAATATATTAGCTCATATTTGAGCTTTAAAATAATCACAAAAAAATTTAAAAAAGTAAAAAAATATCTAAAAAATAAAAAAAAGTTCAAATCACCCCCCTTTCCGTATAATTAAAAAATAAATACCTAAATAACAATAAATATAGACATCATGGGTATCACCGTGACCGAAAACACGCGTACTTTTAAAAATATTTTTAAAAATTCCAATACGGCGAATTGAATTGTGTGGCGGAAAAAAGCGGCCAAATGGCGATTCGCTGTTTTTTGTCGCTTTTTTTTTCTAAAAAAATTAAATAAAAAAGTGAACAAAAAGTCATACACACCCCAGAATGGTAAAATAAATACCAATCAATAAAAACTTCCGATCGGCCGCAAAAAATTAGCCCCCATACAGCTCCGTACACATAAATACCAAAAAGTTATAGGGGTCAAGATATGACGACAAAAAAAAAAAAAAAAAAAAAAAAAAAGGGCAACTTTCTAATTATTTTATCACTATCAAAACGCAGGAAAAACTATACATATTTGGTATTGCCGGATTCGTACTGACCAGTAGAATGAAAGTAACTGGTCAGTTTTAATGAACATCGAACACTGTAAATAAGAAACCCCTAGAAATGTAGCGGAATAGCGTTTTTTTTGCAATTTCACCCGATTTGGAATTTTTTTCCCGCTTCCCACTACACCATATGCAATATTAAATGGTGGCGTTGGAAATTACAACTTGTCCCGCAAAAAACAAGCCCTCATACAGCTATGTGAACAGAAAAATAAAACAGTTATGGCTGTTTGAAGGCAGGGAGCGCAAAACGAAAATGCATAACCGAAAAAACCTCCGGTACTGAAAGGGTTAAGCGATAACTTTAAACAAACTTTGCATAAATCAATAGTACAGATATATCATGACAAAAAAAGTTTGTAATATATGTTTTAGTAGATATCTTTACTCTAAACTTTCTGTATCAGGCTTTCCTCTGAGTACTGCTCACTAAGCGTCTGATGTATGAAAACTGTCTAAAACTAAGACTTTCTTTGTTGCTCATGACAACCAATCAGAGCTCCCCTTTCATTTCTCCAGAGCACTATATGAAATGAAAGGGGAGCCTTGATTGGTTTCTATGAGAAACAAAGAAACTTCTACACCTAGATAGTTTTCATACATAAGTCCCTAGGTGTTTTACGTAATACTGCTTCACCGTCTAGAAAGTGAAACTACTAGCAGTGCTAGATAACAAAGGCTTGGCAATGGCTTCTACACCTATAGGACTTTATCACATGTGTGTTTCTGCATTTCTGAATTTGAGATGTAGGGCTGCAGTAAACGATTATTTTAGTAATCAAGTAATCTATCGATTATTCCAACGATTAATCGAGTACTCTAATAAGAAAAAACATCTTAAAATAACGTATTGCTTTATAAAAACAATATTTATTATTACTT
>ONZH01025448.1:0-36826 GCA_900303285.1 Rhinella marina | reverse complement strand
GGCCCTGTAGGTGGACCTCTGGAAAGAAATTGTTTGAATAGAGGGCCTGTAGGTGGACCTCTGGAAATAATTGTTTGGAATAGAGGGCCTGGTAGGTGGACCTCCTGAAAAAATTGTTGGAATAGAGGGCCTGTAGGTGGACCTCTGGAAAAATTGTTTGAATAGAGGGCCTGTAGGTGGACCTCTGGAAAAATTTTTGAATAGAGGGCCTGTAGGGGGGCCCTCCTGAAAAATTTTTGAAGAGAGGGCCTGTAGGGGGCCCTCCTGAAAAATTGTGCTAAAAGAGTGCCAGTTGGACCTCTAAAAAATGGCGTTTTTTGGGTCAGCATTAGGCAAAGACGATATGGAGGAGGAGGAGGAGTAGAGAGGAGGAATCGGATACATAAGTTATTTAAATCTTTAGCTGCTTTCCCCCGGAGGAGATTTGAATTCCGGTAAAATCCAGGCTTTGTTCATTTTAATAAGCGTCAGCCTGTCAGCGCTGTCAGTTGACGCCACCAGCTGCACTGAATACCCGCTCTGACAGAACGCTAGCGGCAGGGCAGGCCAGCACCTCCAAGGCGTACAGCGCCAGTTCAGGCCACGTGTCCAGCTTTGAAACCCAGTAGTTGTATGGAGCAGAGTGATCGCTACGGACGTTGGTATGGTCAGCTAGGTACTCCCTCACCATCTTTCTGTACAGCTCCCCCCTACTCTGCCTAGACTGGGGACAGGTGACAGTGTCTTGCTGGGGTGACATAAAACTGGCAAAGGCCTTGGAGAGCGTTCCCCTGCCAGTGCTGGACAAGCTGCCTGCTCGCCTCCTCTCCCCCGCTACTTGGCCCACAGACCATGCCCTCTGCCGCTGCGGCGTCAGATGGGAAGAATTGTTTCAGCTGTGCACCAGGGCCTGTTGATACCTAAT
The DNA here is from genome assembly GCA_900303285.1 of Rhinella marina. NCBI lineage: Eukaryota > Metazoa > Chordata > Amphibia > Anura > Bufonidae > Rhinella > Rhinella marina. Next base: position 35,922 of record ONZH01025448.1, on the reverse strand, counting down.
CACTCTCATACTCCTTTCCTCTGCAGGGATGAGAGTGGAAAGGTTCTGCTTGTACCGTGGGTCCAGGAAGTGAACAACCCAGTAATCGGTGTTGGAAAAATTCTTCGAACGCGAGGGTCACGGGATAGGCAGCCTAACATGAAGTCTGCCATGTGCGCCAGAGTCCCAACACGTAAGAATTCCCTCTCCTCACTGACCTGACTCTCCATTTCCTCCTCCTCCTCCTCCTCCTCCTCCTCCAAGTCCTCCTCTTCAGCCCATACACGCTCAAGAGTTAAGGACTGAGCACTGGTACCCTCTACTGTCTCGCCGACATTCTCCTCCTCTTCCTCCTCATCCTCATCCCCCTCCTCCAATACGCGCTGAGAAACAGACTGGAGGGTGCTCTGGCTATCAAGCGACGTATCTTCCTCCACCGTCTCTTGTGACAAGCGCAAAGCATCCGACTTGATGCTGAGCAGTGATTTTTTCAACAGGCAAAGCAGCGGGATGGTGAGGCTGATAATGGCGGCATCGCCGCTGACCATCAGTGTTGACTCCTCAAAGTTGCTCAACACCTGGCAGATATCAGACATCCACGTCCACTCCTCATTGTAGACTTGAGGAATCTGAGAGACCTGACTACCAGTTCTGGTGGAAGATGACATCTGGCAGTCTACAATCGCTCTGCGCTGCTGGTAAACTCTGGATAACATGTTTAATGTGGAATTCCATCTCGTGGGCAAGTCGCACAACAGTCGGTGAGCGGGCAGTTGGAGGCGGCGCTGCGCTGCCCTGAGAGTGGCAGCATCTGTGGTCGACTTGCGGAAATGCGCACAGATGCGGCGCACCTTGGTGAGCAAATCAGACAGATTGGGGTATGTCTTGAGGAACCGCTGAACTATAAGATTGAACACGTGGGCCAGGCATGGCACATGTGTCAGTCTGCCGAGTTGCAGAGCCGCCACCAGGTTACGCCCGTTGTCACACACAACCATGCCTGGCTTGAGGTTCAGCGGTGCCAGCCACACATCGGCCTGCACCGTGATGCCCTGTAACAGTTCTTGGGCGGTGTGCCTTTTGTCACCTAAGCTCAGCAGTTTGAGCACCGCCTGCTGGCATTTACCCACGGCACTGCTGCTGCGCCTAGAGCTACCGACTGAAGGCGCCGTGCCCACGGATGGTAATTCGGTGGAGGAGGAGGGGTCGGAGGAGGAGGAGGCATAGTACGTCTGAGAGACCGTGACCGAGGTAGGCCCCGCAATCCTCGGTGTGGGCAGTACATGAGCGGCCCCAGGGTCATTCTCGGTCCCAGCCTCCACCAAGTTAACCCAATGTGCCGTCAGTGAGATGTAGTGTCCCTGCCCGGCAGCACTTGTCCACGTGTCCGTGGTTAGGTGGACCTTCTCAGAAACAGCGTTGGTCAGGGCACGGATGATGTTCTGTGACACGTGCTGGTGTAGGGCTGGGACGGCACATCTGGAAAAATAGTGGCGGCTGGGGACGGAATACCGAGGGGCAACCACCGCCATGAGATTTCGAAAGGCCTCGGTCTCTACCAGCCTATAGGGCAGCATCTCCAGGCGAAGCAATTTGGAGATGTGGACGTTGAGGGCTTGGGCATGTGGGTGGGTGGAACTGTATTTCCTCTTGCGCTCCAGCGTCTTCTGTAAAGACAGCTGAACGCTGCGCTGGGACACGTTGGTGGACGCTGTGGAGGATCGTGGAGGCGAAGGTGTGGTTTTCCGGTGGGAGGCGCTTGTGCCGGGGTCCTGGGCAGGGGGTTGACTAGCAGAGGCAGCGAGTGACACAGGGGAAGGAGCAGTGGTGTGACCCGCAGGAGGTGGTGAACGGCCTTGGTTCCATTGAGTGGGGTATTTAGCACTCATATGCCTGCGCATGCTGGTGGTGGTTAGGCTAGTAGTGGTGGCACCCCTGCTGATCCTGGTGTGGCACAGGTTGCACACCACAGTCCATCGGTCATCCTCACTTTCTTTAAAGAACCTCCAGACTTGCCCACATCTAGGCCTCGCCACGGGAGCTTCACTACGTGGAACAGTTGCTGCTGATGCACCAGCTCTGGCTCTGCTTCTCCCTCTGGCCACACCACTGCGACAGTTGTGACAGTTGGACTGCGACAGTTGGAAAACTTGGGCATCGGGAACGAGGTCAGCAGCAACCTGAGAAGTGGTTTGTGACTCTGGGAAAGGTCCAGAAAACTGTTCCTCAGAGTATGCCGGATCGCATTCCAAATTTTCCTGGGAGGGGGCAGACTGGGGGGAAGGAGGTTGAGGTGGAGGAGCCAGAGGAGTGCTCCCTTGGGTAACGTGGGTGGACTGCGTGGAAGACTGACTGGTGGACAAATTACTTGAAGCATTGTCCGCAATCCACGACATCAGCTGTTCGCACTGTTGTGGTTTCAACAGTCCTCTACCACGTGTCCCTGTAAGTTGAGACATGAAGCTAGGGAGTGTAGCTCTGCGGAATCCCCCTGCTCCCTCATCAGCAGGTACTGTCTCACCCTGCCCAGGACCACGGCCTCTGCCCCCTGCAGTAATTGAATGCCCACGCCCACGCCCTCGCCCTCGACCCTTAGCCCTGGGGTTCAACATTTTTTGTATATAGGTGTATGATAAAAAAAAATAAAAAAATTAAGTCCGGTAGAATTAAGTGACGTACAGAAAGTGTCACCAGGACAGTATATACGGATGTGAGCGAATATTTTGAACTGAGAAACAGAAAGGTTACACGCAGCTGAGTCAAATGGATTTGTATCACTGAGCTAAAACAACTGAAAAAATTAATTTTTTTTTATATTTTCTTTTTTTTGGGAACGTGACGTGCAAGAACTATGGTAGGACTGACTGACACCCTGTTAACGGCGGCTATTTAGTCTGCAACCCAGAGAAATGTCGCACAGAGAGTTTTCTGGATCAAGCTGTAGATGATATTGGTAGCAAATGACTTGGTTGTATTGTGTGACGTACAGAAAGTGTCACCTGGACAGTATATACGGATGGGAGCGAATGTGCTGAACTGTGACACACAGAATGGTTCCACAGTGCTGTGTGCAATGGATTTGTATCACTGAGATAGAAAAAAAACAAAAAAAACAGGGTTAGATATGGTGATAGCTGCACTACTAGTGCCAGCCAGCCAAGTGACAAAAAAAAAAAAAAAAAAATTTCTTCTAGCCCTTAGAAGGGCTGTTGGGTTCTTTGTGGGTGATTCCTGCCTAACAGAGAACTAAATGCAGGCCATAACACTGTCCCTGAAATGAAGCAGCTCTATCCCTAACGACATCCAGACGGCATCTGAGCCGAGCACCGCGGCCAGTCACTAGTATATTCCAGGGTCACCTGATCAGGCCAGCCAACCCCTGCTATCGACATGTAAGGGCCCCACGTGATGCTGGGTGTACTGTAGAGTCTCCTGGCTTGTGATTGGCTGTGTTTTTAGGCGCCAGAAAAGCACGATGCGGAAGTTGCCATTTCCTCGAGTATGGCGAGATACTCGTCCGAGCTGCGAGTACTTACGAGTACCCTAATACTCGAACGAGTACCAAGCTCGGACGAGTATGCTCGCTCATCTCTAATCACCGCCATCTATGCCTCTTTTTAGCAACCCATTATCTTATTGGCCTTGGCAGCAGCTGTCTGACACTGGTTTCTGCAGCTTAGTTTGCTGTTTACTAAAATTTCTAGGTCCTTTTCCATGTCAGAGTTACCCAATATTTTACCATTTAGTATGTACTGGTGACTTGCATTATTCCTTCCCATATGCATAACCTTACATTTGTCAGTGTCAAACCTCATCTGCCACTTTTCTGTCCAAGCCTCCAGTCTATCCAGATCTATCTGTAGCATTATTCGGTCCTCTTCTGTTTTAATTACTTTACACAGTTTAGTGTCATCTACAAAAATGTATATTTTACTGTGCATGCCTTCTACAAGATCATTAATAAATATATTGAAGAGAATAGGGCCCAATACTGACCCCTGTGGTACCCCACTAGTGACAGTGACCCCTCCAATACTGACCCCTGTGGTACCCCACTAGTGACAGTGACCCAATCTGAATATGTGCTGTTAATAACCACCCTCTGTTTTCTATCACTGAGCCAGTTACTTACCCACATACAGACATTTTCTTCCAGGCCAAGCATTCTCATTTTATATACTAACCTTTTATGTGGTACAGTGTCAAATGCTTTGGAGAAGTCCAGATATATACGACATCTATTGATTTGCCATGGTCCAGTCTAGAACTTACCTCCTCATAGAAACTGATTAAATTGGTTTGACATGACCGATCCCTCATGAAGCCATGCTGATATGGAGTTATTTGCTTATTTTCATTGAGGTACTCCAAGATAGCATCTCTTAGAAAACCCTCAAACAGTTTACCCACAACAGATGTTAAACTTACCGGCCTATAGTTTCCGGGCTCTGTTTTTGGACCCTTTTTGAATATTGGCACCACATTTGCTATGCACCAATCCTGTAAAACATCCCCTGTCAGTATAGAGTTCTTAAATATTAGAAATAAGGGTCTGGCGATGACATTACTTAATTCTCTTAGAATACGGGGGTGTATGCCATCCGGTCCTGGCGATTTGTCTATTTTAATCTTTTTAAGATGCTGCTGTACTTCTTCCTGGGTCAGACAGGGCACTTTTTTGGGTGAATTTACTGTATTTTTCGCCCTATAAGACGCACCGGCCCATAAGACGCACCTAGGTTTTAGAGTAGAAAAATATGAAAAAAATATTTTTCATCAGATTGCCCATAAATTTCAGGACATCACATCAGACCCCCATATCAGCCCTCCATGCCAGAACTCCATCAGCCCTCCATGTCAGACCCCCAACAGACCTCAGATCAGCCCACTATGGCCCCATATCAGCCCACTGTGCGCCCACCAGACCTCAGATCAGCCTACTGTGCCCCCATCAGACCTCAGATCAGCAGAATGTTCCCCCATCAGACCTCAGATCAACAGTATGTGTCCCCATCAGACCTCAGATCAGCAGTATGTGCCCCCATCAGACCTCAGATCAATAGTATGTGCCCCCATCAGACCTCAGATCATCAGAATGTGCCCCCATCAGACCTCAGATCAATAGTATGTGCCCCCATAAGACCTCAGATCAGCAGAATGTGCCCCCATCAGACCTCAGATCAGCAGAATGTGCCCCCATCAGACCTCAGCAGAATGTGCCCCCATCAGACCTCAGATCAATAGTATGTGCCCCCATCAGACCTCAGATCAGCAGAATGTGCCCCCATCAGACCTCAGATCAGCAGTATGTGCCCCCATTAGACCTCAGCAGTATGTGTCCCCATCAGACCTCAGATCAGCGTATTGTGCCCCCATCAGACCTCAGATAAGCATCTTGTGCCCCCATCAGACCTCAGATCAGCCCATCCAGCCACTTATAAAAACCTTATTTACCTGTCCTGCGCTGCCGCTGCCCTCCGGTCTCGCGCTCCACTCTCTTCCCTGCCGGCGCGACTATGACCTGACGCTGCAGTATAAGTGACTGGGTGGGCTGATCTCAGGTCTGATGGGGGTCCCTATGTACAAGTGAGCGCTTCCTTACGGACGCATTGCATTTTCCCCCCTACTTTTGGGGGGGAAGGGCGTCTTATAGGGCAAAAAATACTGTACTTTTATATTCTGCATTTCATCTGACAGTTTATTTTCCTCAGTGAATACAGTGGAGAAAAAGATATTTAGTAGCTTTGCTTTCTCCTCATCGCTCTCTGCAGCTCCCCCCTCATTACTCTGTAAGGGGCCGACACCTTCAGGTTTATACTTTTTACCATTTATATAATTAAAGAACATTTTAGGGTTAGTTTTACTCTCTTTGGCGATTAATCTCTCGGTCTCTAGTTTGGCTGCTTTTATTTGTCTCTTCCATATTCTATTTTTTTCCTTATAGTTTTTCAATGCTTCCTCGCTCCCCTCCTGTTTTAGTGATTTAAATGCTTTCTGTTTGTCATTTATTGCTTTCTTTACAGTTCTATTTATCCACATTGGTTTTTTATTTGTTCCTTAACCTTTTATTCCCATAAGGTCTGTACCTCTCACAATTAGATATTAGGATGATTTTAAAAACCTCCCATTTTGTGGCTGTATTGTTATTTTTGAGGATTTTGTCCCAGTTAATTTGGCCTATGGCCTCTCTTAGTTGGCAAAATTTTTGATGTTTGGTATTTTTGTTCCTCCCTGAAGAAACACTTTTGAATGACAATTTAAAGGTTATCACTTTATGGTCACTATTTGCAAGGTGTCCCCCAACCTGTTGTTCTAGCAAACATAAGCGACAGTCTTTTACAGCTGGAACTTTCTAACTGGAAATTATTGCTGAGACACATTCCTACAACACTCCCTCGAGTATATTCTACAAACTAAACAAAACTAAACTGAACTCTAAGACTAATACCTCGGAACCGAAGTTAAGTTTGATTTCAAGTTTTGAAGTGTTTTCCACTTTAAAAATCAACTACTGAAGTTACTCAACAGATTCACACGATACTTCATGAATAACTAACTTCGGCTCATCGGAGCCCATACATTCTAATGGTGCACAGAGACGAATCTCCGAACAGTATTATTCCAAAGTTCGCTTCTCTGAACTCTAACTAAAATTATACAAATGGAATAAAAACCAAGAAGTCTATTGCTGTGCTCGAATATAGGAGCCTGGACAGCGCCAGTCAGTGTGTAAGTGATAAATGAGGACCAATAACTTCATTTTTCAATGAGATTGAGGACATGAAGCTACCACCTACTTGTGCGTATCGGTATAATGCCAAGATCTGAGCCATGGACACCGTAGTTGATGATTCCTGATCTCCAATAAAACCAACCACGTTCCTCTTTTCTCTACAGGAATAATTGGGGACGGTCATTCCTGGTCCTGATAGAATCTGTAGGACACTTTTCACAGCTTTCCTACTGTCAGAGCACGAGTCGTATACATGATATCCCAGAGAGACATTAGGTAAAATTGTCTGATCTCGGTTAATTTCCTCAACAGCAAAACGGAAAGTGAGAAGATCCTTGTAATACTGAGGTACCGGTCTGTGGAGAGGAGATAAAATGTCCATTATGAGTGGTGACTGTGCTGGAGATCAGCGTCATGAGCTGTTGGGGCTGCTGCTGGCCTAGTCTCCGCTGGCAGGATGCCATTTGACCCAGATGGCCTTTACAAGCCAGAAATTACTACTCTGGTTGCACATCCAGCACTGCTTTATTCAGTCTTTGCTCAGCCACACCCTGTGTGTAGGAAAGCAATGGTTAAACTCCTTCCTGGTACTGAGTTCTGCTCCAACGCTGAGTCTAATGTGATAATGTCTGCCATACAGATACTTCAAGCTTCATCTGTGCACGGAGTTTGTATGGGTTCACTTTGTATTGGAAAGACAGCAGAAGTCGCTTGTTTACATACCCCATCATCAAGGGGGAACAGTACACAAATGCTGAGCCTGATAAGCCCGGGACCCGTGCTCCATGATAAGCCGACCAGCCCCATGGTCAGCCGGCTGGTTTCCACAGCAATGGAGTAAAACTGGTGCCACCGCCATAGAGAGACGCCATGGGAGCATTGACGGGTAAGTGCATGACAGCTCAGCTCAGCACTCGGCAACCGCACTCTATAACTTTACATGGTTTCCACTTTGTGGCTGAGTTGCTGTTCTTCCTTCCATTTAACACCAATAACATTCACAGGTGATAATGAAATATTTAGGAGGGAAGACATTTCAGGAAGTTATTTGTGGCAATGGTGGCTCCTAATACAGGACCACACTACAATTCAGGCAACTATTTAACAGCCATAGGTCGAGGCTGGATGTTATACACCTGTGATAATGGTAGACTGCATGGCTAGAGGCTGGATGTTATACACCTGTGGTAATGGTGGACTGCATGGCTAGAGGCAGGATGTTATATACTGTGGTAATGGTAGACTGCATGGCTAGAGGCTGGATGTTATACACTGTGGTAATGGTAGACTGCATGGCTAGAGGCTGGATGTTATACACTGTGGTAATGGTAGACTGCATGGTTAGAGGCTGGATGTTATACACTGTGGTAATGGTAGACTGCATGGCTAGAGGCAGGATGTTATACACTGTGGTAATGGTAGACTGCATGGCTAGAGGCTGGATGTTATTCACTGTCATAATAGTAGACTACATGGCTAGAGGCTGGATGTTATACACTGTAGTAATGGTAGACTGCATGGTTAGAGGCTGGATGTTATACACTGTGGTAATGGTAGACTGCACAGCTAGAGGCTGGATGTTATACACTGTGGTAATGGTAGACTGCATGGCTAGAGGCTGGATGTTATACACTGTGGTAATGGTAGATTGCATGGCTAGAGGCTGGATGTTATACACTGTGGTAATGGTAGACTGCATGGCTAGAGGCTGGATGTTATACACTGTAGTAATGGTAGACTGCATGGCTAGAGGCTGGATGTTATACACTGTGGTAATGGTAGACTGCATGGCTAGAGGCTGGATGTTATACACTGTGGTAATGGTAGATTGCATGGCTAGAGGCAGGATGTTATACACTGTGGTAATGGTAGACTGCATGGCTAGAGGCTGGATGTTATACACTGTGGTAATGGTAGACTACATGGCTAGAGGCTGGATGTTATACACTGTGGTAATGGTAGACTGCATGGCTAGAGGCTGGATGTTATACACTGTGGTAATGGTAGACTGCATGGTTAGAGGCTGGATGTTATACACTGTGGTAATGGTAGACTGCATGGCTAGAGGCAGGATGTTATACACTGTGGTAATGGTAGACTGCATGGCTAGAGGCTGGATGTTATTCACTGTCATAATAGTAGACTACATGGCTAGAGGCTGGATGTTATACACTGTGGTAATGGTAGACTGCATGGCTAGAGGCTGGATGTTATACACTGTGGTAATGGTAGACTGCACAGCTAGAGGCTGGATGTTATACACTGTGGTAATGGTAGACTGCATGGCTAGAGGCTGGATGTTATACACTGTGGTAATGGTAGATTGCATGGCTAGAGGCTGGATGTTATACACTGTGGTAATGGTAGACTGCATGGCTAGAGGCTGGATGTTATACACTGTAGTAATGGTAGACTGCATGGCTAGAGGCTGGATGTTATACACTGTGGTAATGGTAGACTGCATGGCTAGAGGCTGGATGTTATACACTGTGGTAATGGTAGATTGCATGGCTAGATGCAGGATGTTATACACTGTGGTAATGGTAGACTGCATGGCTAGAGGCTGGATGTTATACACTGTGGTAATGGTAGACTACATGGTTAGAGGCTGGATGTTATACACTGTGTAATGGTAACTCATGGTAGAGGCTGGATGTTATACACTGTGGTAATGGTAGACTGAACTAGAGGCTGGCTAGAGGCTGGATGTTATACACTGTGGTAATGGTAGACTGCATGGCTAGAGGCTGGATGTTATACACTGTGGTAATGGTAGACTGCATGGCTAGAGGCTGTATGTTATACACTGTGGTAATGGTAGACTGTATGGCTAGAGGCTGGATGTTATACACTGTGGTAATGGTAGACTGTATGGCTAGAGGCTGGATGTTATACACTGTGGTAATGGTAGACTGCATGGCTAGAGGCTGGATGTTATACACTGTGGTAATGGTAGACTATATGGCTAGAGGCTGGATGTTATACACTGTGGTAATGGTAGACTTCATGGTTAGAGGCTGGATGTTACACACTGTGGTAATGGTAGACTGCATGGCTAGAGGCTGGATGTTATACAACTGTGGTAATAGTAGACTACATGGCTAGAAGCTGGATGTTATACACTGTGCTAATAGTAGTCTGCATGGCTAGAGGCTGGATGTTATACACTGTGGTAATGGTAGACTACATGGCTAGAGGCTGGATGTTATACACTGTAGTAATGGTAGACTACATGGCTAGAGGCTGGATGTTATACACTGTGGTAATGGTAGACTGCATGGCTAGAGGCTGGATGTTATACACTGTGGTAATGGTATATTGCATGGCTAGAGGCTGGATGTTATACACTGTGGTAATAGCAGACTACATGGCTAGAGGCTGGATGTTATACACTGTGATAATAGCAGACTACATGGCTAGAGGCTGGATGTTATACACTGTAGTAATGGTAGACTGCATGACTAGAGGCTGGATGTTATACACTGTGGTAATGGTAGACTACATGACTAGAGGCTGGATGTTATACACTGTGGTAATGGTAGACTGCATGGCTAGAGGCTGGATGTTATACTCCTGTGGTAATGGTAGACTGCATGACTAGAGGCTGGATGTTATACACTGTGGTAATGGTAGACTGCATGACTAGAGGCTGGATGTTATACACTGTGGTAATGGTAGACTGCATGGCTAGAGGCTGGATGTTATACTCCTGTGGTAATGGTAGACTGCATGGCTAGAGGCTGGATGTTATACACTGTGGTAATGGTAGACTGCATGACTAGAGGCTGGATGTTATACACTGTGGTAATGGTAGACTGCATGGCTAGAGGCTGGATGTTATACTCCTGTGGTAATGGTAGACTGCATGGCTAGAGGCTGGATGTTATACACTGTGGTAATGGTAGACTGCATGGCTAGAGGCTGGATGTTATACTCCTGTGGTAATGGTAGACTGCATGGCTAGAGGCTGGATTTTATACACTGTGGTAATGGTAGTCTGTATGGCTAGAGGCTGGATGTTATACTCCTGTCATAATATACTGAATGCAACACATGAATTCAATGACTAGGATGTGGAGCCTAATACTGAGTCCATACCTTGTATTTTGATGTCCTTTTAAATGATTATACAGTAGGTAAGTGCAATCATACTACACAGCAGGATCCAAACAACTGCTTGGTACTCCAACCACAAAACTGACATGGGAGGATGACAAGTAAGCAGGTGACCTGATCTTGTCCGACTAGTAGCAAACTGGTTGAAACAAAATAACGTTTCCAGAATTATTCCTTTTAGGACTGCTGGGGTTGTAGTTGAGGTAGGAAGACATCTATTATTGTTTATTTTTCCTCCTTCTTGTATTTGTACCGGCAGAGAAACAGACGACCTCACATCATTTAGATTAAGATCAATTCAGATTAAGGGGATTTTCATCGTTTTACATATTGCCAGGAATTAGGGTCCAACCCCAGAATTCCTGGCAATCTGCTGTTTTCTGAAGCTCCAGCACATAACAATAGATCTTCACCTTAAGAAATTCTATGCAATTTGTTTTTTAGACTTTTCCTAGTTTTTACATACAGTGCAACAGCACACTGCTGACCAGATAAAGCACAAAATGCCATAGTGATATGAGGTATTCTAAAGCTCATGCTATGCTTGTTTGGTAAATTAGAGATTCTTGGCAAATATATTTTGTACAAAATTATCTGGGCCTGTCCACCAAATCGTCAAGGTGATCTCTGTAGGACGGGAACCTAACACTATTTCCTACCTGTTATGTGCCAACCTTGGTTTCCGTATAATCAGGGGGTGTTTGATTCCACATGCATGCTGGTTGGCACATAACAGGTAGGAAATAGTGTTAGGTTCCCGTTCTACAGAGATCACCTGTAGGATCAGAAGTACTCAGTAATAAATAAAACATTTTTCCAGATTTTGGACCAGATCACTGCCTGATATAAAAATCGGGTGGACTCAGTAACACCATGAATACAGGATCAGTCCTGTCCAGAAGATGTGGACCTGAAAGCTTCTCAGCACTGAGACATTCACACTTACCTCAAGCAAATGTAATTAGGAATAAAATCATAAACGAACATCTGATTCATAAAATAATTGATTGTGAAAACTCCTCCGATAATGACGTCTCCATCCTTGAAATATTCGTAATCTTCAAAGGACTTCACGAGGTGCAGATCACAGGCTGGTGGTGGGTTCTGAGATTTACAATGAGTCACAAACAGAATCAGGACAAGTATCAGGGCCGTCCTGGTGTTTGCTGAGAAGAAAGGTCTCTTCATGGTTCCCCCAGATAAGGCTGTGCACCCCAGTATAACACAGAGCAGGAGCAGGTGGCTGTAGAGCTCAGGGTCGTGAGGCATGGTGTAGACCGAGGACAATGCACTAGATGTCAGCATCTCCCCCTCCTTTTATCCAGTACAGTGTCACACATCTCAATGTGGTCTGGATTTAGGTGGAGGCTCAGCTGTTCTCTGACTGAAATGTTCCTACTGGTTTTAAAATATGACAGATTTCCAGTAAATCACACTCGGCTCCCTTTGCATATACTTCCAAAAATGACATTTTCTTTTTAACATCAACTATGTTCTGTTCCTATCAGGCTGCTGCAAACTGGATTTCCTGATCTGATCTCCATCTATCCTGTAAGTCATTTTCTATGTGCTTACTATTACAGCAGTGATTGTGGAACCACAATGTCAAAAACAAGTTGGACTTTGGGCTAATCCTTAGGATGTTACTTTGGCAGTCCCTTGCTATCCATGCCCTGTACAGGGATCTGGACTTCAATGCATGAGATCAACAGGCTGCTACCTCCTGAAGTATTCCTGGTGTGGTTGATTGCTGCTTAATGGAGGTGCTGAGCAGTGTATTGGACTTTGATCCGAATTTGAGGAAAAAATTGATTTGTCATAAAGCGAAATTTCCTCGCACTTCACGGTAATTAATCAATTTTTCCTCAAATGGTAGCTTAAAACATAAAAAAATCATACTCGCCTCATTCACTTGATCGCTGAGAGGCCGCCTGCTCCTGTCTTGATTGAATAATAACCACCAAAGGACCTACGGCGAGCGTGAAGACGTCAACACGTGATCACGCTGCCTGCATGTGGTGACGTCAACAGCAACGAACAGAGTGATGACTTCTTCTCGCTCCCTGGAGGTCCTTTGCCGGGGTTTCTTCAATTAAGACAGGAGCGGACGGCCTCTCCACGATCAAGTGGATGGAGTGAGTAGAATTGTTTTACCTTGGATTAACTCCAGAGCACCTGAAAGTGAGTCTCAAATGCCACGATCAACACTAAACGCGGCATCTGAGGGGTTCAATGACCGTTCATTGTGCCAGATCCATACAATGGAAGCCAATTCATGACAAAGTAATTTGTGACAAATTAAATTTTGGGACGAAATTGGGCAAAGCACCCAAATCAAATTTTTCAAAACTTCTCTCATCACTAAAAGGTCAGGCAGACACGTAGCCAGGAACAAGCTGAGGTCAGGGTAGTCAGAGTACATGATATACAGGAACCAGTTCATGGTCAGGCAGGTAGCAAAGGGTCAGTATGGAGGTCAGGCAGAGGTCAAGTTAGGCAGTGGAGGGTCACAGTACGGTAAATGGGCAGAAAGCTGGTACATGGAAAGACGATAGAGCAGACACCTTTGCAGAATACTAGCACTCTCACATACTCTACCACAGGGGAAGATGCCTTAAAGAGGTTGGCCCATCTCACACATTGGGGGCATATCAATAAGATATGCCATCAATTTCAAAGGTTGGGTCCAAACCTATTTGTAGAACAAGGTACCCAAAATGAAGGAGAACGCTCAGCTCTTTTTGGAATTCCCATAGAAGTGTCAGGAGAGCACACTGTGCAGGTGAAGTACCCCAGAGCGGGCACTACCATTCCTACACCATGCTGCTGTTTCTAATGGCTAAACAGAATGCAATATATGTATTTTTTTTCCAGGGTCTCTGATATTATGTCTTAATAACATCTATATACTGTAACTGTTATCTATTGTATTTCAAGCACGGTTGCTGGATTACCAGCAGGTGGCAGTGTGTCTGGTAGTGAGCTATACCATTCCATTCTCTCCAGCTCCTTGGAAGTGGGCTCCCCCAGATCTTCCAAGGGGAAGGGTGTCTTGCCTGTTCGGGGGGGTTGAGAGTTGGAAGGAGTCGAGACATGGCACAGTGAGGGGAGCTCTCCCCTTCTACAGTAGGAGTCTTCCAGGGGAAGCAGCTCATAGAGCACCACAACTACTCGCAGTTTATAGACTGGTTATTACAGAGTCAACAGCCAAAGGCATCCAACTGAAAACTAGGTTCCAAAAATGCTAAAAAGTCCAGATACCAGATCTAAGCCAGAGATTAGTACAGCAGAGAAAGGCAAATGTCCTAGCTGACCTGCCAGTGCACCCTAAAGCCTGCTGAGGTACTACAGCTACCCTGTGGCACCCATACTACATTCTTTCCAAATTTAATTGTCAGAAGCAGTGTCTTCAGTGTGCTTGTGGAAAGAGAAGGACATCGTACTGTATTACACCTCCCTGTCTTTAACTTCCAGAAACCAAATTTGTAAACCGTTTCTTACTTTGTGTGACTGTACATTTAGTCCTAAAATATCTGGACTACGGAAGGGTTCAAAACAAAAGACCCAGAGACAAAATGTGGGTAGTAGCAGGAGCAGCTATCCAACCAGAAGTAGTAGAAGTAGAAGTAGTAGCAGTAGTTGTAGTAGTAGTCCCTGCTCTGTTCGGAAAGGTGCAACATTATCATTGGGGAGAAAGAGGATGAGATTGTGGATTGGATGGCTCACCCCTCGTCTTTGTGACAGCATATGTATCTTAGAACAGATGCTGATGCTCATGCAGTAGGGGGTGATGAAGGAGAAAGAAGAACAGCTAATGCATATTGTTGTCTACCCTGTAGCAGTTGGGGACCCACAAGGGGAAAATCCCTTGGATTAAGAAGAGGAGTTCCCAATGGAGGAGGAGTGGGAGTTGCAAGAGCAAGATGATGATACTGGCCGCGACACCCAATGGTTTCAGTGGGGGGCAGAGTTGGAAAGAACTGGCTCCTTGGGCACACTGGCCATAATGGCAGCCTGTAGACCTGCTTGCTTACTGCCATGACAAGCGGAACTGTTACATCAAGCAGTATGATGATTACTGGATAGCCATGCTTTTAGATCCTTGCTATCAAAGCAAAATGTTATAACCAGAAAACACTCTGTATGCATCTTGCCATTTTCGAGCCTGCATGTCTGAAAGAGAAGCCCCTCTCATCCCCCTCCAGCCACCACAAGCAGTAGAAGCCGCAGCAGCGGCAGCCATTTCAATCTTCTCAACATAGCTTTTTCATGTGTCATGCCAAGCTGAGGCCAATCACCGAGAGCTCCCACCTCTGCGCCCAGGTTCAGGCCTACCTACACTCTGCCTGCCTCATACCCTGTTGCCTGACCCCATGTATTTGTGGGCAGGCAGATTGGAACAGTGGTCCGAAATTGCACAGTGTGCTCTTTTTTTCTGCCCCCCCCCCCAAAAAAAAAAAACAACAAAAAAACAAAAAAAACAAGCACAATTCACCGCAGAACGGCAATTAACATGTATTCTTTTTCCTATTACTACACCACAAAAAAAGAAATTTAAAAATCCCAATTCACCGTAGAACGGCTAATAGGCCATATGTATCTTTCCTATTAAGACACCCCATAAATGGTTGTAGTATGATGTAACTTCACCCTGAACGGCAATTATGACATATATTTTCCCCTTTTTTTCCTATTAATACACCCCCCCCCAAAAAAAAAAAAAATGAAACAATAACGGCTAATAGGACGTAAGTATCTTTCCTATTAATATACCCGATAAACGGCTGTATCACAGAACTTGCACCCCAATCACAAGCAAGGTTTGCTGGAATTAGTGATGTACAGTATTATATTGTGCAAACAACCTAAAAGCAGCAGTATAACTGCAATTTGGATTCCCACTAGTGCAGTAAGGTGTAATAGATTTTTTATAGTGTAGATGATGCTACTCTATCCTTTCCCTACACCTTTAAGGATCTTTCCCTGAACTTGTAAATTGTTTTTTTCAGCACAATGAAGTTTTTTGTACTGTCCCTAGTGCCTGCTAACATCTCTCCCTGCACAAAGCAGACTGGAAAATGGCGGAATCCAAGATGGCTGAGGCTATTTATAGGGCTATGACATCACAGGACTGCCTCGCTGCTGAATGGCTGCATGCATGGTAGAGATAAGCGAATCTATTCGCCGCTTCGTAGATTAGTTTCAAATCTTGGAAATTTTCTCCTCCGAAGCGAATCCGTATTTTTTCGAATTTGCTTCGCATTATTCGTAAATCTTCGCAAAATGTTGTACGCTAACAAAACATACGATATGTACGATACGTAAGAAACGTACGCATTCTGCGTGAGGCGAGAAAATTACGATGCGCCCCCGCAAGAGCGGGAAAGTGAAGATATGCCCCCCTCAGAACTAGAAAAAAAAACCGCCCCGCCCATCGGGATCTAACTATTTGCACTTATAGGGAGTGAAGACTACTCCCTCAGTACTCCACCCTCCTCTGAACCAGTTTAGACCAGCTTTGAACACTGAGCAAGTAGCAAGCATGGCTAAAGAGCTGCGTCTTAACTGGAACCAGATGGCCTTTGGGGACGAGTTCCCTGAACCACCGGCCCACTCCAGACATCAGGGTGTCACACTCTGAAACCAAAAGAACCCCATGGGGTTCAGTGCCCTTGTTTTCTTTACCGGCTGCTGAGATTGCTACGCATCGTGAGGCGGTTCGTCATGAGGCGGCTGGTGCGTCTGCTGTGGCTGGTGCGGATGGAGCGTCTGCTGTGAATCGTGTGGCAGAGGCGGCTGGAGCGTCCACTTCACCACCCAGGAGGAGATCCACGACAACACCTTCCATAAGGCAGAACACGATTGTGCCACCATCTGTGACAGCCCATGCGCAAACCCTCTGGGACTATAAAAACGCTGTGGAGGACTGGGTCATACAGGTACTGGACCACCCTAGGCCGGTCTCCCTGACTAAGACTGGCCGGTCACATGTCACCGGGTGCTATATCGGACCCGATGATGCGTTCCCGGCCAGCCAATTAGTGTAATGCCAGTAGCTAAGATGTTTGCTGCTATTTTCTATTATCCATGTGGATACATTACGTGTTTGGAATACCTCCATGGATTACAATTGAATTTTAGACTGTGTGTTCCAGACAGTGTTTTATCATGCCAAGCAGCCACGAGGAGAGACTCAAACATATATATGAGCCCAGGCCCCTTTCTATAACCGGGCGAGGGGTGCAACTGCACGGGGCGCGTGTCTCAAGGTAGAAGAGGGGGTCACGGCCCCGGAGTCTCCGCTCTCCCGGAGAGGAGAGACATCGGCGAAGCCGACAAGGGACCAATCAGAGTGGTCCCTTGCCGGCAAGCACTCCGATTGGTTAGTCTCTACAGAGACTATTTGTGTCAGTACATGTGTCTGTACATGTGTCTGTACATGTGTCTGTACATGTGTCTGTACATCATGTGTCTGTATGTGTGTCTGTATGTATGTCTGTATTTGTGTCAGTACATGTGTCTGTACAGTATGTGTGTCTGTATGTATGTCTGTATTTGTGTCAGTACATGTGTCTGTATTTGTGTCAGTACATGTGTCTGTATGTGTGTCTGTACATGTGTCTGTATGTATGTCTGTATTTGTGTCAGTACATGTGTCTGTATTTGTGTCAGTACATGTGTCTGTATGTGTGTCTGTACATGTGTCTGTATGTGTGTCTGTATGTATGTCTGTATTTGTGTCAGTACATGTGTCTGTACAGTATGTGTGTCTGTATTTGTGTCAGTACATGTGTCTGTTCTTTGTTTCTTTAAAAAATAAATAAATAAATATATATATATACACACTGCTATCCGCTGTTGCATACTTCTGTACACTACTATACACTTTTATATACTCCTTTATACTGCTATACACTTTTATATACTGCCGTATACTACTATACGCTGTTATATACTGCTATATACTACCATACGCTGTTATATACTGCTGTATACTACTATACGATGTTATATACCGCTGTATACCACTATACGTTGTTATATACTGCCGTATACTACTATATGCTGTTATATACTGCCATATACTACCATACGCTGTTATATACTGCCGTATGCTTATATACGCTGTTATATACTGCCATATACTACTATATGCTGTTATATACTGCCGTATACTACTATACGCTGATATATACTGCCTTATACTACTATACTCTGCTATATACTGGCATATACTACTATACGCTGTTAGTGAACACTGTTATTTCTGAAGTGTAATATTAAGGGGCATTGGAAAGCACAGCGGGTACAGAATTGGGAGTAGCAGCAGAGTTATATTGTTGGGGGACCAAGTTGGGAGAATGCGCTTTTTTAATGTTCGCCCTGTTGGTAAAATTCCCTGGAAACTGCCCTGTATGAGCCTGTTATGCTTGCAAATGTGAAATTGATTGCACTAAAATGTTTGCATACTTATGTCTTTGCTGTATTTTAGCTACACTGATTTTACTGCTTCAGCACTTTAGCCCATTGAGTGTATTCTTTTTCTGGTACTGCAATGTGTCCTATTATGCACTTATTGTATGGTGTTTTTAGTAAAATATGCACTTAGCCGGATAGCTAACACCTTACTTTTCTACCTCATATGGACTGCCTCTAAAGATTGTACGCCGCGGTCTAGCCTTGTGTGCATGACACATTCACGAGTAAATAGGATTCGCGAGTAAGGATTCGTACGCACTTTTGTACACTCATGCATACATGTTCATATAAGTTGCGTACCTTTAACAAGTGCACGTTCGTTATTAGTGCGCAAATGTTCGCAAAACACCCTATAATAACGTATGATTTGTACGCAGCTTCGCTGAATAGATTCGTGTTCGTAAGAATCTTTTGAAAAGTTTGAC
The DNA here is from genome assembly GCA_900303285.1 of Rhinella marina. Lineage (NCBI taxonomy): Eukaryota > Metazoa > Chordata > Amphibia > Anura > Bufonidae > Rhinella > Rhinella marina. The sequence continues at coordinate 17,190 of ONZH01025448.1, read as the reverse complement.
GAACATTCGGTGAAGCGAATTTTGGATGATTTGCTCATCTCTAATGCATGGCATTGTGGGTGATCCCTCGTTCCCAGAGTTCTTTGCTCCATGTCCTAACACGTGCAGCAGCGAATTTAGGAAAAAATGCGATTCAATACCACAAAGCGTTAGGAAATTCAGCTTCAGTGCGAATAAAATTTTTCCTGAAATTCAGATCGAATTCCACTTCGTCAACTTCAATTCGTTCATCTCTATAATATGTCTTAATTGCCGTTCTGCGGTGAATAGTGATTGTTATTTTTATATATTTTTTTTTTCGGTGGGAAAATTTATCAATCAGAAAAAAAAACTGTCTTAATTGCTGTTCAGCTGTGAAGTATCATTGTACTACAGCCTGTTTTGGGGGGTATTATTTTAATTTAAATCTTTTATTATCCAATATGTCAGACAGATAGGTGACAGGCCCTTCAAAAGGAATCGGCAGGGGGTGAAATGTTTCTGTCACAGGCAGCAGAAGAGGGGGGTGTGGCAGCAGGAATCACAGCAAGAGGCCTGAGCTCCTGGTGCCATCTAGCAGTCGTGTCTTGACCTGCAACCCAGCAGTCCTTGAATGGTTGACTTGGTCCTTGACTTTGCCACAAGTGACATCAGACAACCCCAGCCAGGAGTTGGTGGGTGCCTCTGACACAACGCTTAGTTGGCATGGCCCAGGAGCAGGCCCTGTGCCCCCACCTGTCCTGAACCTTCCTCTGTCATTTTCAGTTCCCTCAGCGTGAGGACTATTATATGCTATAGGCTCAGCTCCACTTTTCAGCGAGGACGAGCTACTAGAGGACCGTCAGCAGCTACTGCCCAGCCAAGATCTGGAGAAAACATCTGCCACTTTGTCCGGTAGGCTGGCAAGTAGTAATAACGATGTAGCCGATCGCACTTGGGAGGAGGGTGAAAAAGGGGCTTCATCATCAGGAGAAGAGGGTGGCAGCTTGCACGTGAGGCAGCGGCTGAGCCAGCAGGGTGGTAGCATGGCTATGAGTCAGCAGAGTGGCATCAGTGGGAGGTCTGGGGCCACACAACCTTAGTAGACCACCTGCTTTGCAGGAGCCTACAAGCCTGGAAAGTATCGATGCAGGGGTTTACGGAGACAGTGGTGGCAGGCAGTCAGTGCAGTGTGTTGTGGAGAAAATCCCATACTCGGCAGTGTGGCCACCGCCATAGGAGGTGAACATGGCCATTTGCCGAATTTGTGGGCAGAAGGTGAAGCATGGCCAGAGTGCCAATGTTGGCACCATGGCCCTGTGTCAACACATACAATATCATCATAAAGTGGCCTGGGAGAACTGTGGCTCTGATGTGGTGGTCCAGCATGCCGCAGCAACCCAGTGGCACTCCCCCACCTCAGCCAAAGGGAGATGTCTTTCCTTTCCACCATCTGCTGGTCCTGATGCTCCTGCTCCTCCTCCTACTTCTCCTCAGTCATTCCATCAGCAATCGATCAGCAAAGCGATTGCCAAGCGACAACAGTATGCGTGAACTCATCCAATGGCGCAGAAGCTGAACCTGCTCCTGGCCAAGTTGCTGTTGCTGCAGTTCCTACCTTTACAAGTGGTGGACTCAGCACCTTTCAGAGAACTGATGGTTTGTGCCAAGTCCTTGAGACTATCAGTGTCTGCCAAAGTGAGCGGCAGCACCGATGTGTGGAGCTGTAACTACGGTCCAGGACAACATATGTCCTTCATGGTCCACTGGGTAAATGTAGTTCCTACCCAGCCACACCAACAACTTGGCCAGGTGATTCCGCTTACGCCTCCACATTCTCACACCGTTGGTCCTGCGACAATGTCTGCCTCTGCCTCCTCATTCTCCACTGTGTCCTCAGCCTCCACTGCAAGGACATTTCACAGTGCCTCACCAGCATACCACATGTACAGGGCATGGCGGTGTCATGCAGTTCTACACCTTGTTTGCCAGGGCGAATGGAGTCACACAGGAGAGGAACTGTTCCATGTCCTTCATCAAGAAATTAAATCCTGACTTTCTCCGTGACAACTCAAAATCGGAACCATGGTGTCTGACAATGGGAAGAAAATAGTGTTGGTGCTGCATCAAGTAGAGCAGAGCCATGTGCCCTGAATGGAGTACGTGTTCAATTTGGTTGAAAAGTGGTTCCTGAAGTCATCAGTCCATCTGTAAGACATCCTGAAAATGGCCAGGAAACTTTGCATGCACTTCAGCCACTCGTACACCGTAAAGCACACCCTCATTGAGCTGCAGAGGCAGAATGGCGAGCCCCAACATAGGCTGATATGCAACGTTTCCACCCGTTAAAATTCCACCCTCCATATGTTGGACCAATTATATGAGATTATAACAGAGAAAGGCCATAAATGATTTCTTGATGATACAGGCAGACAAAGTGTAAGGAGCCCCCCCCCCACCCCTGAGGAAGAGCTGGAGCAACCAGAGGAGCTACAGGGTGATGAGGAAGGCGAGGCAGAGGTCCCAGACACACTGAGGCAGTATGCAGTGGAGATGGAGGCAGAAAGTCCCTCCAAGTCACTTGAGCAAATAGCCAGATGCATGCTCACTTGCTTGTGTAGTGACAGCCGAATTGTCACCATAAGGTAGAGGAATGACTACTGGCTCTCCACCATGTTAGATCCTCACTACCAGTCCAAAATGGGGGCTTTTGTTACACCCACTGAGAGGGAGGACAAACTGAACTACTATCGAGATATCCTATGTAGTCAGTTGACTGCTGCTTATTTGCGCCATCGCCCATCCTCACGCAGATCTGACCAGGAGGCCCCCTGCACTCATGTTCCACTGTCATGGCTGCTGGGGGGGGAGGGAAAGAAGCAGTACCAGCTCCATCAGCAGCAACTTAAGTCTAGAGTTGCTGATGAGCAGTTTTCTTCACCCGCCTACTGAAGAAACTACACAGCAGCAGCTAGACATAGAGCAGAACCTGAACCAGCAGGTTGTGGCATACTTGGAGTGCACCCTACCACTCCACATCGAAGATCCCCTGGATTACTGGGCAGCCAAACTCAATTTGTGGCTGAAGCTGGCCGAGTTTGCCCTGAACAAGCTTTCCTGCCAAGCCAGCAGTGTGGCATCAGAGCGGGTGCTTAGTGCAGCGGGGGCCATAGTTACCCCAAGGAGAACTCGTCTGTCCACCCAAAATGTGGAGAAACTGGCCTTTGTAAAGATGAATCAGGCGTGGATAAGCCAGGATTTTCAAACACCGGTGCCTGATGCATCAGATTAGATCATACATGGTGCTACACTTACACTTTGACAAAAGAGACCTGTTTCTTCTGACTACCTGATTCAACGACTATTCTGATGCTGCCACCTGCTTGATGCCACACCTGTAGCCAGGTGCTAATACTGCCACCCACCATCTTCAACTAGTATTGGTATTGCCCCCCACCTCCCCAATCTGTCACTGGGCCACTCTGTGGTCTCCTCATGCTGCTGCCACCTCACCACTATGTCATTAGGCTACTCTGTGGTCTCCTCATGCTGCTGCCACCTCAACACTTTGTCATTGGGCCACTCTGTGGACTTCTCATGCTGTTCCCAGTCTCCCCACTTCATGACTAGGCCACTATTTTGCCTTTTTGGCCTGGTTGACAGAACATTTATTTGACCCTTCTTCTGATCAGTCAGAAGGAAGCAAAAATGAGACGCACAACGGATCTTGTCTATGCAGCAGCTATAAGGCCTGTATGCCATGGTCCCTATTTTGCATCAGAATTGGCTTATTATTTGGTAGCCAAAAGCAGGAGTGGGTACAAAACACAGAAGACATTAAAATATTCCATGTGTCATCTCTGTTCTGGATCCACTCCTGTTTTTTTTGGCTTTAGCAATACTGGCGGATTACTGACCAAATGCTGACCGAGTGAAGACGAATGCTCAACAGACAGGATTGTTTGTTTTAGGGGTTATTGTTCTGACGGATCAGAGAAAGGGCAAAACAATCAGTGATGTCAACACAAACTTACTGCTGACACCCTCTCCACTCAGGGGGGGCTCTACGTGTATAAACATTTAATAGAAAAAGTTTTGTAGACATCTATGTGGAATCAGCTGACGTCGGTGTAAAAGGAGTGCACTCTTTTGCGCTATAGTAGGATCTTGGGCCTCTGCATGGTTCTTTATACCTGATGCTAATATTGACCTGTAAGGTTGAGTTCACGCTTGAGTTATTTGGTCTGTATTGGCCCCATAACTGCCCTAATAAGTGAAGTGTGCAGTGATTCTAAGAGTGATGCCTGTTGTCTCCATGTCATACTGACTCACAGTATTGTTTCACTACCACAGCAGACTCCCTATGCATGTTACTGCAAGGCACAGTGTTCTACACCATTATACAGGCTCTGCAGCCACGAAATTGCTGTGTTTTTTAACATGATTCGCCACTAATAAATTCAGATTGAATCTCATCTTTTCAGAAAATTCAGTGAGCCGACCAAATCAAATTCGCTCATCTCTAGGTCGAACCCATCAGTCAGTACGTGCAGAAGTGTGCACATGTACTGTTCCACCATGTTCCTAAATTGCTGCCTCCTGCTAAAACCATCTGTATCAGATGGTGGTGTTGGATGTTGTGGTGTGCTGACAAAGCTTTTCCACATTTTGGCCATGCTAACCTTCCCTTCTGAGGTGGTGCTGGTGCCCAAGCTGTATTGACGATTTTCTCCTCCTCCGCCTTGTGCTTCCACTGAGCCCCCGCTGCCATGTGGTAATGCTGTCATTAATGCGTCTACCATAGTGCATCTTCCGATTGCGCTCCAGTGACAGAAGTAAGGATGGCACATTGTCCTTGTAGCGGGGATCCGACAGGGTGGCCATCCAGAAACCAGCACAGGTAAGAATGAGGGCAACTCGGCGGTCATTGCAAAGGCATTGCAGTGTAAGGCGCGTGCATCGACGTCGTGCACGCGGTCGCTTGCCCTCCCGGGCTGCTGGTGTTGGTCAGGGGGCACGGGCGAATCTCAGTGCGGTATCCTTGCGCCCACAGTCTTACTGCAGTGAACAAGGTCTGGCACAGGAAGTGGCCATGCGCCAGCTCCTTGAGACCTCTGGCGATGTCACTTCCGCCAGGCGTTCACAGGAAGTATGTCAGTAACCATGCCTCTGTCAATTAGCTGGCTGCTATTTAAACCCTGAGCTTCTGCTGGACAGAGCTGGTGCCTTGTTGTTCATGTGTGACTGCTATATGGTCTGGTCCATTTGCTATCTGACACTGAATGGTGTATTGTGTGTTTGAGTGCTTTCTTGCACTGGTGCGTGGTTCCACATACCTGCTTCACTGTCTGTCTTTTCGTGTGGTGTGTATCACTCTGAGTGTTTGAAGGCCACGCTTGTGGCCGTGCCGTAGCCCCCTCCAGGAGCACGGGTTCACGGTGGGCATCGCCCATCTGGAGGTCTGCGTAGCCAAAGTTCTGGCTCCAGTCCTAAGCGCAGTTGCGCAGCACGTGTTGGTGTGAACTGTTACTTATTATTTGTGTTTTGCCTTCTGTCTTATTTCGCCCTTCGGAAGCGGTCGTTATTGTATGGCTGCCCAGGGTTGGGTCCAGTGATCCCCAGTGACTCTGCCAAGTGGCAGAGTCACTTAATTATTTTATTTGGGCCTCAGTGACACTGAGGAAGTCATGTTGGTGGAGTATTCAAAAACCGTGCAATACGACACACATGTCCTGAATGGGGGCCCACTTGCTGATAGTGAAGTGGTGCTGCTCTGCAGAGCGACTCACCCGTATGTGCTGCAGCTGAAACGCCATGCTGCTGCTCACACAGTCTATCTAGCATGTGCAAGATGGAGTTCCACCTTGTAGGTATGTCGCATATGAGTGATGAGCGGGAAGGCGGAAGTCACACTGTAGCACAGACAGTCGAGCAGGAGCAGGGTGAGAACGTTGAAAGCATGCACAGATGGCCTTCCCTTTCTGCAGCATCTCTGACATTTCAGCACACGTGCCAGGCACGGCATGTGCATTGAACCGGGTAGGCCCAGAGCTGCTACGAGATTTGGCCCGTTGTCGCACACCACCAGGCCGGGCTTGAGGCTCAGCAGCACCAATCACTCATCGGTTTGTCCTTCACGTCTGCCCACAGCTCCTGCGTCAAACAGATGCGTTTCAGAACAGCCTGCTGTCGTTTCCCTCTGGCTGTGCTGAAGTTGGTGGTGCAGGTGTTGCGCTGATGTGATGAAGAGGGGGTAGAGGAGGAACAGGAGGAGGAAGCGGTGTAGGAGGAGGAGGCAACAGACACCAAGAAACGTCCAGCAATCCTTGGTGGCGATATGATGTGCGCCAAACCGCTTTCAGCCACATGCCCAGCAACCACTACATTTACCCAGTGGGCAGTTAGGAGCTGAACATGTTGGTGAAGTACTCGAAACAGTGCAACACAGCGCTCAGCGCAGTGCTGAAGTTGGTGGTACAGCAGGTGTTACGCTGATGTGATGATGAGGCGGTAGAGGAGGAACAGGAAACAGAGTACGAGTAGGAGACAACAGAAGGCGCCGAGCTAGGACATGCTTTCTGCCTCAGGCCCAACCGCCACTACATTTCCCCAGTGGGCAGTTAGGGAGATATAACTTCCCTGCCTGTGCTTACTGGTCCACGTATCGCTGGTTATGTGGACCTTGCCCCTGATAGCATACCTGATTTTTTTCTGCCATTTATTTGTGCAGGGCAGGGAAGGCCCACCTGGAAAAGTAGTGGGGTCTAGGACCTCATCATCCTCCACATGGTCTTCCACCCACTCTTCACCCCTGCCCCCTGGCTGGTCTGCAGAAAGCCATAGACACCTGTGTTTTGTCATCATCATCAGAGACGTGCTGCAGCCGTCCTCCCACGTCCTCATCCTCAAACATAAATATGCAACTTGCCGTCTCCCAGGGTAAATCATGTCCCAGGTTTATGGGAATGCTGGGTGGTGTGGTGCAGCCCCAACAGTTTTCTGTGTGTCGTGATGCTCCTACCTGGATACCCTTGATTCCCAGGGCTTGGCTCTGAATCAATAAAGCAGGATAGTGGAGGTAGGAGATGGAGAATAAATCGATTCCAGACCTTGATAAAGTTCAACTGCTTACTTGCATCAGCATCCAGAAAATATTCAGGCTTTCTCTTGGTTGCAGCAAGCTTTGGCATAAACTGGCAGGCAAACTTGATCATTCTGCTTTTTCTCTCTGCTGTGCTAAACTTGGCTTTAGTCTGGTAGCTGGACTTTCGGTCTGTTCACTATCTGCGAAGTGGGGTGCCTTTGGCTGTTGACCTATTCCTGACACTCTGTAGTAAATCTGCAAGGAGTCAGGGTGGTCTATTTGCTACTTCCCTCTGGAAAGACACCTGCTGCAGCAGGGGAACCTTCCACTTGCTGCTACATCATGGGCACATCTGCTTCTGACAGTGCCTTGGTTTAGACTGGACTCAACTTGAACTGCAACCACTCTCTTTGGTAGGAAATAGGACTAGCCCACTTCTGCCCAAAAGGCCAAGAGTTGAATGGAAAGTTCCATTTTATCTACAGATCTGTCTCTCTCTCTGCAGATACACACCGCCATCTGCTGGACAACCAGGAACATTACATGAGCATAACAGTTTCTGAGCAATATTATCAATGCACAGTGACAAACTACCTATGCACAGTGACATATGACATTGTGGTTAGCAGTTAAAGACAGTAGCAGGGTGTAGAAATGGTAATACCACTCTGGGGTATTACAAGTGGTTGGGCATCAGTCCACTCAATCTCTTCCATTTCTGGGGCAGGGCTAGGTGGCTGGCCAACGGAAACCCCGCCAGCAGAGTCATCAAAAACCACAATTGACTGCTACATGACTTGGGGCTCAGACTGCTTGGCTGATGTGCAAGGGGTTAAGGTGGAAGACCGATACAATCTACTACCGTCTCTATTTGCTTGGCCTCACCATTCTTAGAGTGGTATTCGGGCCTACAAAATGACGCAGAACGTCCTGTTGGCTGCGTGAACCAGAAGAAGGTGTTTCATTTGGGCGTGTAGCTGTCACAGATCGATAGAGTCCTCTCCCTAGAGCAGGAGCTCCACCACCATCAGCACCAGCAGCACCACAACCAATGCCACGTACCCTAGTTGATGCTCCTCTCATTTTTTAACCGTCGTCCACCAAATTAGCTGACAGACAAACAATTGTATTTCTGTGTGGCTATAGGTCACTGACACAATTAACAGACTGATTAACTCTCCTATTACAATATGACAGATGCAAAGGCGATGTGATGAACCCCAAAAAATTGCTTTGTGTCACCGACACAATTAAGGCTACTTTCACAATAGTGTTTTTGCTGGATCCGACAGGGCTTAGCAAAAACGCTTCCGTTACTGAAAATACAACCATCAGCATCTGTTATGAACGGATCCGGTTATGTTATCTGTAAGATAGCCAAGACAGATCCGTCATTAATTCCATTGGAAGTCAATGGGGGACGGATTGGTTTTCTATTGGGTCCCCATTGACTTGCATTGTGGGTCATGCCGGATCTCTCTTGCTCCGCATCCCAGGACGGAAAGAAAACCGCAGCATGCTGCTCTCCGGTATGAGAACAGAACGGAATGCATTTTGGAGCACTCCGTTCTGTTCAGTTACATTTTGTCCCCATTTACAATGAATGGGGACAAAACTGAAGCGTTTTTTTACCCTATGACGGAGCTCAATACCGGAATATATTAACGCTAATGTGAAAGTAGCCTAACAGACTGATTAAATCTCCTAGTACAGTTAGATGGATGAACATGTGTGTTATGAACCCTAAAAAAATGCTTTATGTCACCAACACAATTAACAAACTGATTAACTGTCTTATAACCCCAATAATTACTTTAGATCAACCACAGAATTATTTTAAAGAATAAAAGCCTAACCCTCTCCCTGCCTGCAGGAGCGTCCTGTCCCTACTAGTCAGAGCAGAATGGCGGCGCACCATGTGATCCAGCATTTATGCATACATGGTCACATGGTACGCCGGCCAATCACAGCCATGCTAGTGTTGGGGTTCGGGTACCTGGACATCGTACTGTTCAGTACGAACCCGAACATTGCATCCTCCTTCACTTATCCCTACCCTGGAAGCATCTCACTGCAGCCAACTCTCTCCTCTTCCCTCCCGCTGTGCACCTTCTGCTGGCTCTCTAATGTCTTCCAACATGTGCCTGACACCATGGTCTCCCCAACTATGGCCAGGCCATGTCAGCCAGCAACTGCCAGTGTTTCAGCTTGTCCTGGGTATCTGCGGTGTCAATGGTCCCTGTGATCACATGACAGGGGAAGGAGAAACCAATCCACTAAGATCTACTGAACTGGAGAACATCCAATCATGTGAATGGTGGGGTTTTTATTTTTTCCATATTTCATTTTGATACAACCATGTGAACTACAATTCAGGTGAAGATCTGGGACAGCAAGGGAAATTATACTGATCTCTACCCTGGCAAAAGTAGACTCCCACTACATTGGGGGATGCAATGGTATATTTGATGTTATGTTGGTGGCCCCTGCATACTACTGACCCCACTACTGTGGGCATGGGAGCTGCTCTACTCACCCTGTGTCTGTCACAGGTCCGATGTTCTGGTAGAGGTGTCCCAAGAGTCTTCTGAGAAAAATGTGTTATGATATTCTTCATAGAATCTTACCCTATTCTGCTGTACTACAAGGGTTAACCCAACCATTGGTTCTATGTGCAGCTCCTAGATTGCTTCTAATGTGTTAATATGTTTCTGCTATAGATGCTTTGCTGTTTGTCTCAGTCTCTTCCTGAGCAATAGGTTATATAACTTCTGTTCGATTTAAAGGTGCTCTCATATGTTTGTCTGCCTGCATACCGAATTCTGACCTCTGAACCTGACCTCTGCCTGATTACCATAATGACCCTTTACCGCCTGCCCTGACCTTAGACTTGGTTCATGGATTTGCATGAACTCTGCCTGGACTGATCTTAGCTTTTACTGACTATGAGTTTGCCTGATCCCTTGGTGCTCAGCACCATTGTCTCTGACCCTTGTGGGTCAGCTGTCAACTATACCAGGACTACTACAGGAGGTAGCATTCTGGTGGCTCCCCTGCAGCAAAGTCAGATTCCTCCAACCAATAAAGATTGGGAAAAGAGATAATAATACAATCTTTATAAATGCCTAAGTAAAATTAGTAAAACAGTAAAATAGTTCAGTGATGGAGGACAACATCAAATACATGGTCAAAACAGGAAATAAAGGACAGCATGAGCATATTACCCATCCATAATATTGCCATAATCATGGCTACCGATTTTTTCCTTCTGCAATATTATGGGATTTTTTATCATGTGGGCACGGAAAGAAAATACGTTCGTGTGCATGAAGCCTAAACCTAGAAATGAATGGGAGCTTAATCTTTATGTTCTACTGCTCCAGTCAGTTGTCTCATGTGAAGACACAGGGCAGTGAGGAAGAAGACATGGCTGAGCTTCTGGGACACATAGAGATGGTTCCTTTATATATTTCTCAGTTTTCATTGTAAAATGAGGCCCAATATGAACAAAGAAAAGAAGAAGATAAAGTGAGGCAGATTTATGATTGATCTTTGTACATTTTCTGTGTTCAGCCTTCTTTAACATGTGCAGAAGGATCTATACACAGACTACCGGCTCCACCCTGCGCTCCCAACGTGCCACACTCGTCACTTCCTTAGCGTCGGTGGACTTTATCCAGCTCATCCCACACCATCTCGAAAGGATTAACATCTGGAGTATTTAGAAGCCGAGTCACCACTCTGAGCTCATTGTCATGTTCTTCATTCCTGGACATGTTTTGCAGTGTGTCCTGGCCATTATCCTCCTGAATGAGTTCACTACCAATACAGAAAATGGGGGGGAGGGAGGAATTCCTGTGTGAGTTTGAAAGAAAACATGCAATTCTGCAAAGGTTTTTTGGATTTTGATATTACGACTTTCACTGTGCGCTAAAAATGCCATGACGTCTTTATTCTGCAGGACAATGCCATTATGGCGATACCACATTTATGTAGATTTTTTTTTATATACTTTAATAGATTAAAAACCGTTGAAACAATCTAAATGTTCTTTGCATATCCTTTCTCTGACAGTTCATAATTTTTCATATTTCTGCCTACAGGGCTTGTTTTTTAAGGGAAGAACTGTCGTTTTTATTGGTACCATTTTCAGGTATAGCTTGTTGTTTGTTTTTTATTTTTATTTTTTTTTGGGGGGGGGGTAATATGAAAAATTGGGAAATGGGGAGATTTTAATTTTGTTTTTTTTGTTTTTTTTTTTACTGTCTCCGCATTAACTGTCCCCTTAGAAGACTGGAGCTTACGATCTTCTGATCTATTGGATTCTGAGAAATTGCTTGCTGAGCTGTGTCACATGCACAGCTGTACAGGGAGTTAACCACAACAGGCGTGAGGACCTTTAAAAGGCACTAGGCTGTCATGGTAACTGATCAGACATCTGCAGTTTCACCGTAGGGGCCCCGATTGAAAGGCAGACGGAGCCCCTTCTCTCTGCCTAACCCCACAGATGATGCTATTGACTGAGGCATTTGAGTCTTATTCTGGAGATCATAAGAGTGGTCACGTGACTCTGCCATCTGTGGCGACTCTGTTTTCTTTGACATCATCCCATGATGTCCTCTGTCAGAATTCCCGGCCGAATGGTTGTGACATCAGACCCATGTGGTCTTGGAATGGGCTGGTTGATGCTCTGAATACACAAGCAGGGTAGATGGATTCCATTGCTTGTCATTTAGAAGCTGTGAGGAGGAAACATCAAGGGGGAGACGGCAAGGGGATGATGGAGGGTTTGGGCAGAATTTTCACCCAGGTAAGGGTGTAGTAGACATTTACATTTCTGGCCAATCTTGTTGAGCACAGGACTATGGGAAGTGTTGTGGCTGCAGCTCATCTACGTCCACAACCTGGAAGTTCGGGTTGTAAACAATAGAGCACAGTGGGAGCAAAGGGACAGAGGCCTCTCCTTGGGCCCATATTTCTGTATCATTGAGGCTATACAAATGAGGAAAGAGACCAAAAAGTATGTTTGTGATACTGACTTTGTCATCTACAGGACTTCAGGAACTGGTTAATGCTTGAAGATGTGACAGACTTCCGGTAAATCTGTTTTAAGAATAATGATGCACTACACATCTTGAAACCATATACCAGGCCTATAAAATAAACTATTATTACAATATGCTCCTATGTGGATACAGGTATACAAGCAGCATGCTCTTATTCAAAACGTAGTATTGTTCATGATTCATCTGCCTCTTCCCTCCAGTAAATGTGATCTTGCATTGAGTTCAGGTCTCCACAGGATAATGTAACATTTTGGGAAGAATATACACCCTAAGACTCCAGCACTTGAGGTCAGTATGGCGAATATCTCCACAGCCACCATGTATTTCCCTCTGGTGCTGAGATAAGCCGGGATCATGGCAATCCAGACGCTGCAGAACACCAGCATGCTGAAGGTGATGTACTTGGCCTCATTAAAACTGTCCGGTAATGTCCGAGCTAAAAAAGCCATAATAAAACTAATAGATGCCAAGACCCCCATATAACCCAGGACCAAGTAGAACCCAATAACGGAGCCTTCATTACACTGCACAATGATCTTTCCCTGACTGGACTGTGTGTCCAGCTCTGAGAAGGGAGATGCTAGAGTCAACCAAACCATACAGATCATTACTTGGATGGAGGAGCAGAACAACACCAGAGAATTAGACCACTTGCTTCCAATCCAGCGTTTCCAGGAGCTGCCGGGCTTGGTGGCTCTGAATGCAATGCAAACCATGACGGTTTTGGCCAAGACACAAGAAACAGCTACTGAGAAGAGGAATCCAAATGAGACTTGACGTAGCATGCAAGTGAGGTCAACTGGATGTCCGAGGAACAAGAAGACACAGAGGAAGCTCAGCATGATGGAGACCAGGAGAAGGAAACTCAGGTTCCTGTTATTGGCCTTCACGATGGCCGTGTCTTGGTGCAAAATAAAAGTAATAAGAATCATGAATGTGAGGAAAGAAAGTATAGTAGAAACCATGGAAATAACCAGGACGATTGTGTCATCTGTGTAGGAGAGAAAATCCTGTTTTTTTGGAACACAACGATTCTTCTTCTCATTGGGCCAATCAAGGTCTGAACATTTATTGCATTTTTCACTGTCTGGAAATGATAAGCACAATTATTCATGTGATATGCCACAAAGAACAACTCTAATCCTTATATAAAGTCGTTATTCTTATTAGTGTTATACAATATTCTTCTGAATATTTCTAGAAAAAACATTCTTATTATCTGCCATTGTCAATAAAAGGGTTCTCTGTGATTTTCATATTGATGGCCTATCCTCAGGACACATATAAAGACACAGGTACAACAGATTTACACCGATTCCCTCATTTATATCGACACAGCCACCATAGTCAAAGTGAAATTTACTTTTTGAGTGCGACACTGTAAAGGAACGGTTAAGTATTACAGTTACAGGAATGAGGAGGATCTTTCTAGTACAATTAATTGTTTAGGAATGTAGGCTAAGCTACTTTGGATTCCTTACAATATTGAAACTTCGTTTTTTGTTAGCAGGAGGATGGAGACTTTAAAATATGTCTTCTCAGAGACATAGAAGAACAAATTTCTGCAGCTGAATGATTACAAGACAGCGAAAAAAAAAATATATATATAGTTGCCTAATGGAATAAAACTTGAAGCAGATGAGAAAGTACTAATGTCTTTATACCAGTGGAGTTGGAGATTTCTCCTGAGGAGCACTGGACACAGTCATAGCAGCAGGAATAGATTCTGGACTTCGAGACTTTTCGGGTTCCTGGTAAACAGTTCTCTGAACACTGAGATCTAGGGATCTAGGAAAACAACAGTGATAACGTGTTGGTGAGTGAACTTCTGGAGTGATCCACAACTCAATAGGTAAGTATAGAGCTTTTTTTAACATAAGTTAAACTCGAAAAGCTCATGCAATGAAAATGTAAAGTTCCCTCCATGAACTTCCCGAAAGTGCTCGATCACTGTTGGACATCCCTCACCAGTTTCATCAGAATGAACATGTTCATAGATTTTCTTACATAGGGAATGAATAGTCTTGTTCTTGTCACTCCTTGCTCAGAGCTGTTAGTAACTGTTAGAGCTGTTGTTTTTTTACATTAGGACTGCTCCTGGAGCCACAAATCCTCTTCTGCTGCACTGACACCAAAAGACTTGCACCGCCCACTGTCAAAAGATGGTGGATGGGCATTAGAGGGGTTGGCCCAGCTCAGACATTGATTGGCATATCAATATAATAAGTTATCAATGTCAGATAGATGGGAATCAGGCCATCAATTTATTGCTACGAGAGTTTCAAAACTATATGGCTTGGCTGTTTTCAGAAGTTGTGTAGCAATGAATGGAAAGTTCATAGTGCATGTGTGGACACCTCAGCCCTATAAGACTGCCAGAAATAGCCATGTCGGTGCTGGACTATTTTCAGAACTCCCATACCAGTGAACAGAGTGGCCACGCAAGTGCTTCTGCTTTCAGTTCACATTGAGGACCCCATTCAGAGAGGGGCAGACTGGGAACTTAAAGTGGTCCTGGAAAAAAATACTAAAAGTGGCCCTGTTTTGTAGTCAGGTCCAAATTGATGGAAGGCAAATACTATAGTCCATAACAAAATACTGAGGCCAACAGCACAAAATACATCCCCAAAAACGTTCACTGACCGTCCGGTGAGGAGGGATCAGATGGCCCATTGGCATCGGCCCACTGGGAAATTTCCCTGTAAGGTCTATGGCCAATCCGCCCCTGCATTCTTAAAATAGGGGCTCGTCCTAGAGGCGGGATCCGAACCTATCTAATACTGATTGTGTATCCTAGCAATATTCTATCAGTGTCTGACAGGGGACAGCTCCTTTAAGGGGTTAAAGGGGTTGTCCCACGAAAAATATTGTACAGTTTTCAAACCAGCACCTGGATCTGAATACTTTTGTAATTGCATGTAATTAACAATTTTGTATAGATACAGAGTTATTCAATAAAATGTATCTGTATAGTACAACATAATTCCTTATTTCTTTGACCTGCTCACTGAAAAGGCCGCACATGCTCAGTTTCAGCCTTCAACTGCCTCCTGAGCTGTGATAGGGAGAGCTGAGACACGCCTCCTGAGCTGCAGCAGAAAAGACACTCCCCTTGAGCTGCCAGCTTGATAAATCTAGCAGAGTAATGAATGAGGAGATCTCTGGATCCATGTGAGGTACAGGGCTGGTTCTAACTTTGTTAGAAAGAGGTTGCAATGTACTATATGATGTCTGATTTACATTTTTTTACATTATTCACGGGATAACCCCTTTAACTATTGATACTGAAAAGATTTTGACCTTTTTCACAAGCTGTCCAGGAGGAAATTGTTTTCTCTACATGGTTAATAAAAAAAATGGGTCGAAGAACTATTACAAACAAATTAAGATGCCACATTATACTAAATGGGACAGGATGCCACACTATCATAAATGGGGCAAGACACACTGCCCCCACTGTCCACTGCCCCCTCTACTGTTTGTGTTCAGAATGGAAATATTAGCACAAAGAGTAAGAAAAAACAAAGGGTAAAGAGACATCAAATGTAAGATCAATACACATATGCAGCTAGCACAGATATCCATATCATATTATCTGTAATGGGCAGTGGGTGTGTGGACCCACTGTACCAACTAACCACTTTGTTTTTGGGCTAGCTCTAAGGTAGTTATCCTAACAGTCCCCTGGTTTCCACCCTTGTACTCGTATACAGTGATCTGGTTTCACTGCATGGGAGCCCATAGGTCAGTGCCTCTTGATAGTCCCCATGTAGTTAGCAGTTTACCCATAACCCACAATGCAAGTCAATGGGGGACGGATCTGTTTTCTATTGTGTCAGATTGTGTCAGAGTTAAAAGGATCCGTCCCCATTGACTTGCATCGTGGGTCATGACGGATCCGTCTTGCTCCACATCTTATGATGGAAAGAAAACCGCAGCATGTTTCCCCTCACTTTATCTACTGATTTATTTTTGGCAAAAGGGGCTGTTGGAAATGGTTGATCATGGGGGTATCGGGTGAGGATAGGTCATCAATATCAAGCAACCAGTGAACCCCTTCAATGAGTTTGAAATCTCTTAATGAGTCAAATCATAAACCATTTCCACTTTTCTCTTCTGTTTCCCAAGATCCTCCTATGTGACCCAGAGCAGCCTCCATCTTACCTCATTGCTCCTCTTCTTCCATTTGATCCTCTCAACTTTGATATTAAATGTAGGAAGATTTTGTACTGTTTTTGTAGATCCAACATCATTTAAAACTAGAGATCCATTATTTAAAATGAACCAATTCACTATGGAATAGTGAGTTATGAAATCTCCGTTTTCATAGAAGAGGCGATTTCCAGCAATATCCTTCTGGTTTCCAAGGAACCAGTGAAGCTGGAAGAAAGAAAGAAAGAAGGAAATGCGTCTGGTTATTTCCAGGAAACCATTCACATATGGTAATATCTACTGAAGAAGTACAAGGAGTCACCAACAAACTAGTGGGGAACTCTACGTGTCTCTTAACGAGGGTTTCCATCTCATAAATTGGGGGCACATCACTAGGATATGCCACCTACTTCTGATAGGTGCGGATCCCAGCTCTGGACCTACATTTGTTTCTATGATATTGCCGAAAATTTCCATCAGCCCCATAGTGAGTGGAATGGAAGTGAATGGAACTTTGTCACCTCCAATGCATTTCTGCAGGACTTTAGAAAAAAGTTGCACTGTTTTCGACACTTCAATAGAAATAAATGGAGGCTGGCCATACAGGCTTGGTCTGCTGTCCTTCATTTTGTAGGCTCTGTTCTAGAGATAGGTGCGAGCCGGCTGTTACTGAATGTTTTCATCCGAGTGATAAGGAGATGCAGAAGTGGCCGTGCCGTCATCAGTAGCAACGCAGCTGCCGGGGAGTGGGTGGCATTATAGATCTTGGATAACCCCTTTAAATCACCAGACACTGAAAAAGCCAGTGGGTTTTCATTATCCATATATTAAGCTCAACATTGATAGAGATTAGAAGCCTATGGAGCTGGACTTTTTCATGGACATGAGAAATTTAGAAGTTGGAATACTATACATACAGTGGCCGGGTTT
>ONZH01025447.1:0-21461 GCA_900303285.1 Rhinella marina | reverse complement strand
CCCCACACAGTAGTTATACCAGTATAGTGCCCCCACACACAGTAGTACCAGTATACCAGTATAGTGCCCCACCAGTGCCCCCACACAGTAGTTATACCAGTATAGTGCCCCCACACAGTAGTTAGTGCCCCACCAGTAGCATAGTGCCCCCACACAGTAGTATAGCCCACACAGTAGCATAGTGCCCCCACACAGTAGTTACAGTAGAGTAGCATAGTGCCCCCCACATAGCAGTAGTACAGTAGTAGAGTAGTAGCATAGTGCCCCCACACAGTAGTTAGTAGTATAGTACCCCCACACAGTAGTAAGTAGAGTAGCATAGTGCCCCCACACATAGTAGTTAGTAGTAGCATAGTGCCCCCACACAGTAGCATAGTGCATAGTGCCCCCACACAGTAGTTAGAGTAGCATAGTGCCCCCACACAGTAGTTAGAGTAGCATAGCACACAGTAGTTAGTAGTCCACACTAGCATAGTGCCACAGCATAGTGCCCCCACACAGTAGTTAGAGTAGCATAGTGCCCCCACACAGTAGTTAGAGTAGCATAGTGCCCCCACACACATAGTGCCCCCCACACAGTAGTTAGAGTAGCATAGTGCCCCCACACAGTAGTTTAGAGTAGCATAGTGCCCCCACACAGTAGTTAGAGTAGCATAGTGCCCGCCACATAGTGCTCCTCTCCTTCAGTTTGTTAAAATAATAAAAAAAAAACAAATATTTATACTTACCTCCATCAGCCTGGCAGCGCTGCGATGCAGGCCTCCTCCGGCCTGTGTCCCGCCCTGCACGGCTCAGGCGGCGCGATGACGTCATCGCACCGCCTGAGCTGGCCTCTGATAGGCTACAGGCACTAGGCCTGCAGCCTATCAGAGGACTGCCGGGAAACCAACTGCCAAACCAGGGCCCCCCTCCCACCAAACTTTCCTACCCCTGGTGCTATACCTCGAAAAACCCACCAAAAATCAGACAGGACAACCGACTTGTTGGGTGGTGATCGGCCACAGCTTTTATTTAATTCTGGCAGACAGCACCAAAAACCAGAGCTTTTAACTGCTCAAACCATAAACCACAGACGAGCAGTATGCGGGACCGCTGGACTCCCAGCGGGCAAGTCCGCCATATTGTTTTCACCATGTGCTGATATTCTGCTTATACCGCCACGGAGGAGCCACTGTACCCCTACACGGGGCTCCGACCACCACCCAACATGAACATTGCTTGTTCCACTCCGTCTTGTAGGCCCGACAAGAAAATGTCGAGCCCTATGTCAGTGAGATGAACACCGTCCGGGCGCATTAAGATTCGATTGTCGCCTTCTAACTGGCGGTGCCTAACTACAACACCAGAACGAGGACCTGACAAAACGCGAAAATTCTGGCATTGACCATTCTACGGCATTTTTCCAAGGCCTCAGAATCCCTGGCGCCATGCCATACTACCCGGGGGACAATCTCGGACCAAACAAGGACCAATTCAGGGAAGAATGATGCAAAACGCTCCATGTCAGCTCGCATAAGCGTCATGAAGTTGCCATCTCAAAGTACAGATCATTCCCCCGGCATGTAGAACTAAAATAACAGGACCCGAGGAAGATCTGCTGATGTCCACCACCTCAGGTAGGACTTGAGTCCAACGGAAGGCCACGGATACCTCGCCAGAAAAACATCCACTTCACGGAAGCCTAAAGTATGACCGCCTGTCTGCAGTCCGCCCTCTGGGCCGCCCAGAAACATAAGAGTGACCGGACTAATCCAGACGGCGGCGAACAGCACCTGCGAGACACAAACACAATAAACTAGAGACAAGGAAAATAACAGGTTAAAGGCAAACAGCAGAAGAAAGCGGTGCAGGGAATTTTTTTTTTTTTTGTTTATAACAAATCAGGACGAATATAGGAGGCAAAACAGGCAGAGCGCCACCTGCCTATGCGCATAACCTCCATGTCCGGGAGACCAGCGCGTGCAGCCTCCGTTTGCCGCGCCAATTCGGAAGGAATGTGTGCCATAAGAAGCTGGGCCAGCACCTGCCGACTGTAGGCAGCGTTTGAAGAGGGAAGTAAACTGGAATCGAGTGAGGGGAGAGCCATCTAGGTGAACCAAAAAACTGAGCAGCTACAGGACGTAACCGAGAGTACTCGGATACGAAACGCACTGGGCAAGCTGGACCCGGGACTGGGCGGAGGAGGATCCAGGAACCCCGACCGAACTGATCAGTCTTAGAGTGGCGCCACCCGTATGCGAAGCGTATCAGGACCCAGAACTAAGTCTTCTAAAAGAAGACCACCTGGTTTGTGGCGGGACGGGGGTAATAGCTCACCGATGCGAAGGGCACCAAAGAAAGCCAAGCTGAAACTGGTGCTAACAGGACGGACTCGAAAGGGGAGCTACAGATGGATTTACTGGCCACTATTAAAGCGAAAAGCAACGCATAAGAAACAGCCCGGCGGCATTCGGTACGGACATGCTCTTTACGCCAACCCCGTAAAGCCTGAGTAATGACAAACATTTTAGTAACATCGGTGTATCTCAGGAGACGTAAATGAAAGGCTACACCAGCCAGCCTGCGCTTAGCGACCATGACAGAAACCCCCTGCGAGCGCATTTGCAACAAATAATCAATAGCAACTGGTAAACACACATCAGCCTGGCTAAGATCCTTACCACCGGCCATTGACCTGAAGACATTCCATGCCTTACCATGAGCCCTCCACGTAGCCGGCGTCACTGAAGAAGAAATCATGGACATCAGTTGTGGTCCACCAAGTGCCACAGGTGGTTGGGACACTGCACACCAAGCGGGCTCGCTCCGGGAAGAAGAGATCGGAATTCCTGCCAACGAAAGCGAGAAAGAGCATCAGCAGTACAGTTAGCGGAGCCGGGAACATAACGGGCCCTGAAAAAGATATTATGAAACAAGCAGCAAAGCACTAAATGACGCAGGAGGCTAAGGACGGGTAAAGAGGCAGACGACAGTGAGTTGATGCAATGTACCACCGACAAATTATCAGTCCAAAAACAAACATGGCGGTTGGCCAAGGAGGGACCCCATAATTCAACCGTAACTATGATGGGGAACAATTCAAGTAACGTCAGGTTCCTGCAAAGACCGAGTGTATGCCACGACTAAGGCGAAGCACACCAGTCATTACCGAAAATAGAACCAAAACCGCAGGAACCAGAGGCGTCCGTAAACAAGGAGAGTTCAGAATTGCTACATTCCTTAGACAAAAAACAAGTGTGGCCATTATAGTTCAAAGAAACTCCCGCCATACCAACAATCCGCTTTCAAAGGGTTTGTAATGCGAATGTGATGACGGGGAGAAGTGACACCCCGAGTAGCTAGTGAAAGGCGACGGGAAAAAACTCTGCCCATAGGCATAACCCGACAAGTAAATACCAGTAAACCTAGAAGTGACTGAAACCTGGTGCAAGGTGGCTTTCGTAACCGCCAAAAAACCCTGAATCAACTGTAGAAGCCGCTCCAATTTATCGTGCGGAAGGCGAAAACCATCTCAACCGAGTCAATTTCAATCCCCAAAAAGGACAAACTAGTAACCGGGCCCTCAGTCTTCTCGTTAGAGATAGGAACACCAAAACGTTTCATAATATACAGAAGGTGTTCAATAAGAACTGGCAAACTTCCATCCCCACCAGGGGCGGACGAACAAAAAATCGTCCAATAGTGGATGATGGATCGAGAACCAGATTCATATCGAATGACCCATTCCAAGAAAGTGGCAAACATTCGAAATAATGACAAGATATAGAACACCCCATGGGGAGGCAGGTATCATAAAAATACTTACCGTCCAATGAGCAGCCTAACAGGGCAACAGCCCTGTCAAAAGAGACATATGAGACTGAAGCGTCCTCCGGAAGGATGCCATCATTAACCGAATTACCTTTGGGTATGAAAGGTGGTGAATAAGCCTGAACTTTCCAGGTTCTTTTTTGGGGACAACACCCAAAAGGAGAAACCCGTAAATTATGAAACGGGGGATGAATGAAAGGGCCTTCCATCCGGCCCCATTGAACTTCTTTATATAGTTTGTCTCTAAGTACGTCCGGGGTGGTCCCTAGTCGATTTAAGGTTCTCTTGAAAAAACGGGAACTCTGCTAAGAAGGAATGGGATAAAAAAACCAAAGTGAAACCAAAACATAATTGGGGCAGAAGCAGGTCTATTGGGGTACAGGGTCTAACCATGGGACATCTTGGCTATGGACACCGCGTGTCCTTAGGGTCACCGGGGGGGTGAGCTAGTTTTGCAGGCTTAACTTGGGAACGGGAGCAGCGGGCTGCAATGTGGGGGCCTCCACAAGTAGAACATTCATGTTTGTACTTGCAGAGACCGGCAAATCGGCAGTGACCCTCATTAAATAACCAAACAAGGCGCCTGGGCGGCGAACGGCCACTGGTCCTTGAAGGGAAGACATTCCCGAACCAGTGGCCCCGCTGGGAAAGGGGGCCGTTGTGTAACCATCAACCTCAACCAGACATCTGTGGCTTTGACCCCCCAACCAATATCCGACTGAAGAGCAAGGCGCCAGCGAAACTCCTCGTCGTACCTCCACCAGGTAGAAGCCGCCGTGGGATTTGTATGCACTGTAAATGGTGTCAAGATAGACAAACAGTTTCAGAGCAACGCTCAGGTGACTCTGACCCATCACACTTCCCAGGACTGAGAATGCCTAAAAGCCAGTATTCATGGTTTTAGCCATTCGAGGCCGACAGTCGTAAAATTTTTCGGCCGGTCGGCGTTCTTTATCTACCGTATGCTGGTCTACTGTGATCAAAGACCAAATATCCACGTATTGATTCGCCCAAATTTTTTCCCGAACCCCCTCCTCCAGATGAGTACCCAGCAGGCTAACGCCACAAAAGAAAGAATCCTTGTGAATGCTAGCCTGTACAGGAGGTGTTTTTTTGCAGGGGAGGAGGTTGAGGAAGAGATGGTTGCAGGCGGTCCAAAACTGCTCGAAGGGCTGAAACCACATCAGAACCCACAGGGACCCGACCCCCAAGCACCGCATATGGAAACTCACCGGAAGTTGAAGTCAAGGCAGGAACAGGAGGAACCGCAGCCGCGGCCACCGGTGGAGCAGGATCCGGCTGGACATGGCGACGAACCAGGCTAGCTGCCCTGGAAGACTGGAACGACTCGCGTCTCTGACGGCTTTGACAGGTGATCATGGCCAGACTCCCAGATTTGCCCGACATAACGTCCGAGGACGACGGTGAGCGCCATCTGGACGATCTGGAGCGCCGACTACTCCCGGAGACCCTGAGCGGTGACGGGACTGGCGCTTACGAGAACCACGGCGATCCCTCCGTCTGTATTCACCGGAAGAAGAAGACGGAGAATGCGGCGACGTCTGCGTGACGAGAAGCCGGGGGCCGTAGAGAGGAAGAGGGGCCAGGCTGGGAGGTGGGAGAGGAACGGATGCAAAGGAGGTGGAGCTGAAACATCCACCTGCACATCTTGTGACAGGGTGACTGCAGGGTTAACTATGGGGATCACAGTAGAAGCCTCAGCAGGGGTAACATCAGGGGCTGTGGCAATGTCAGGAGCTGCTGCAGAGAGCTCCACATTCACTGTGGGTCAATGACAGAATCCCCAGAGGCAGAGGAGCTCTGTTGCGCTCCCATGATGGCGGGGAACACGTGCGCAGAGTGAAGCGAGGAGGAGGAGGTGGGAAAGAGAGGAGCAGGAAGAGTGGACGGGGCCTGCACTGAAAGCTGCGATGGCCGTTCTCCCGGCATCGAGGAGGCCACAACCGCAGCATTAACAGGTAGGACCCTGGTGGAAGATGGGCACAGCGGAGGCGGGCAAGGAAGGAGGGATGGCAGGAGCGCTAAGGAGAGAGCGCAGCCAGCCATCCCCGCCAGTTTGTATACGCGCCAGGAGGGCCTCCACCAACGGGTCTCCTGCGGACATTATCGTTGGCACGCCAGGTACTCACAAAAAGCGCTGGCCGTCCAAGAGGGAGATGAGGAGGAGGAGTTCCTCCTTATATCCCTTGAGGGAGGGTCATAGGGGGACAGGAAAAGGATAAGGAGGGGGGAAACACGCCCCCACTATATATGTTTTAACCCCTACCAGCCTGCCCTTCAACACAAACATGAAGGGTAGGAAGGGTACAAAGAAGTGGAGGGGGGGGGGAACAAACATAAACCAGAAGGGGATCCCACCAGTCCAGATCCCCTTCCCTATGCAGTAAGGGGCTCTCCAGAACGGGCAGGGGAGACGCCTCTCCCTGCCCCACCGCAGCACAGGCATCTGTATCGCCGTCCTGAGGACGGTGATACAGATGACTATGGAGATGAGCGCTTCCACAATGGAAGTGCTTATCTCCTTGTCCCCTGCCACCGCTGCGGCCCGGCAGACATCGATTCAGGGCCCGGTCCTGGGACGCGGCCCGGTGGTTGAGGACCGCTGTGTTAGGGTACTTTCACACCTGCGGCATGGGACTCCGGCAGGCTGTTAGGATCCGTGCTGCCGCAGGTGCACGTGTGGAAATATGCTCTGGCCCCATTCACTGTAATGGGGGCGAGCCATGGATCCAGCTGCAGCACGGCAACCCCCGCCGAGAGGCGGCCGGAACAAAAGTACAGCATGTTGTACTTTTGTTCCGGCCACCTCTCGGCAGGGTTTGCCATGCTGCAGCCGGATCCATGGCTCGCCCCCATTACAGTGAATGGGGCCAGAGCGTAGTTGCAGCCCCACATGTGCACCTGCAGCAGCATGGATCCGGCGGGCTGTTCACCCACCGGAACAGCCTGCCGGAGTCCCCTGCTGCAGGTGTGAAACTAGCCTTAGGCTACTTTCACACTTGCGTTGTAAGGATCCGTTTGTGAGATCCGTCACAGGCTCTCATAAATGGTCCAAAGCTGATCAGTTTTGTCCTAATGCATTCTGATTGGAAAAGGATCCGTTCAGAATGCATCAGTTTGCTTCAGTTCAGTCTCCATTCTGTTTTGGAGGCGGACACTAAAACGCTGCTTGCTGCATGAAGAAACTGATCCAAACTGGCTATTTAAAAGATAATACAACCGGATCCGTTCTAAACAGATGCAGATGGATGCATTTCCCTGTAAGGTCTATGGCCAATACGCCCATGCACCTCTTCATGATAATGGTATTCACAAATGGCAGTGGCGTCTTTCAGCAGCATAATGCATTCTGCCACACTGCAAAAATTGTTCAGGAATGTTTTTGCAGAGAGCCCAGAAGAAGGGAAAGGAGTGATAGTAGCAAGAATGATGGTCGTAGTACTTGCTCACTTTGTCGCTCCCCTGGGTCATGCACTGATGGGAAGGGCACACCTTGGTTCTCGGAGTCTCCTCCGTAGTGTAAGTTGGGGAGCCTTTGGTGTTGGTGATTTTGAGCTGCAAGGCAGGATCCCTTTGTGCGGCTGTGGATGTCAGTACTGTGTGGCGGGGCAGTGAATAAATAAACCAAGTTACCACGAGAACATTTCTTTACTGAAGAATTAAGTTGGAGCACATCAGTTCTCAACATGCAATGGGCTAGTATGTGTTACACAAATGCAATTTTCCACAGTTGTTACAGATGACACGGCTGCAAAGGTAATTAATAGCCCAAAATGTCTCTTTAAAGCAATCTTCCTTAAACTGCACTTCTCTAGCTAACTTGGATATAAGCATCCAGGCACAGAATGCAACACTTTCTCTGGTATGATGCAACCACAGGTCAGACCCTAAAGTCAGATTATGTTCTGCACCTTTTGTATTGTTTGCCATACTCACAGTTTGGGTTTCCACAATGTCCTTGGCAGGATGTGGAATAGCGGGGATATCCTACTTTCTGCCTTTTGTGAACCTGTCAAGGGCAGTGTACTCATGTGAGATATGAGGTGTAATTTATACCTCGTACCTCGCATATAAGTACATTGTGGTATATACTATATATCTGTATATACTATATATTATACCTCATACCACATATCAGTACACTGCTGTATATACTATATATCTGTATATACTGCATGTTTTATAAAAGCCTAATAGATGCAGTGGATACAGATATATAGTATACACAGCCGATGTACTGATATGTGAGGTATGAGGTATAATAGACGCAGTGTGTACAGATATATAGTATATACAGCAGTGTACTGATATTTGAAATGCAAGGTGTAACTCGTACCGCACATGTCAGTGCACTGCTGTATATACTATATATCTGTACCCACTGCATCTATTATGCCTCTTGTCATTTGACCTTCAGGAACATGTAACCAGTTATGTCACACCTTTTGTTACCCACTACATTCTAGCTCTATTCTGCAGAGTATTATAATACAGTGTGTGTACGCTGTATTCAGGGGGCACATAGAAGAGGCACTGTACAAAAAGAAGAGGCACTGTACATAAAGAGGGCACATAGAAGAGGCATTATACATAAAGGGGTACATAGAAGAGGCATTATACATAAAAGGGGCACATAGAAGAGGCATTATACATAAAAGGGGCACATAGAAGAGGCATTATACATAAAGGGGCACATAGAAGATGCATTATACATAAAGGGGCACATAGAAGAGGCATTATACATAAAAGGGACACATAGAAGAAGCATTATACATAAAAGGGGCAAATAGAAGAAGCATTATACATAAAAGGGGCAAATAGAAGAAGCATTATACATAAAAGGGAGACATAGAAGAAGCATTATACATAAAAGGGACACATAGAAGAAGCTTTATACATAAAAGGGGCACATAGAAGAAGCATTATACATAAAAGGGACACATAGAAGAAGCATTATACCTAAAATGGACACATAGAAGGAGCATTATACATAAAAGGGACACATAGAAGAAGCATTATACATAAAAGGGGCACATAGAAGAAGCATTATACATAAAAGGGGCACATAGAAGAAGCATTATACATAAAAGGGACACATAGAAGGAGCATTATACATAAAAGGGACACATAGAAGAAGTATTATACATGAAAGGGACACATAGAAGAAGCATTATACATAAAAGGGACACATAGAAGAAGCATTATACATAAAGGGGCACATAGAAGAGGCATTATACATAAAGGGGCACATAGAAGAGGCATTATACATAAAGGGGCACATAGAAGAGGCATTATACATAAAGGGGCACATAGAAGATGCATTATACATAAAGGGGCACATAGAAGAGGCATTATACATAAAGGGGCACATAGAAGATGCATTATACATAAAGGGGCACATAGAAGAAGCATTATACATAAAAGGGACACATAGAAGAGCATTATACATAAAAGGGGCACATAGAAGAGGCATTATACATAAGGGGCACATAGAAGAAGTATTATACATAAAAGGGGCAAAAGCATACATAAGGGAAAGAAAGCATTATACATAAAAGGGACACATAGAAGAAGCATTATACATAAAAGGGGCACATAGAAGAAGCATTATACATAAAAGGGGCACATAGAAGAGGCATATATACATAAAAGGGGCACATAGGGCACATAGAAGAAGCATTATACATAAAGGGGCACATAGAAGAAGCATTTATACATAAAAGGGGCACATAGAAAGAGAACATATACATAAAAAGGGCACATAGAAAGAGGCATTATACATAAAAGGGCACATAGAAGAGGCATTATACATAAAAGGGGGCACATAGAAGAAGCATTATACATAAAAGGGGCACATAGAAGAAGCATTATACATAAAAGGGGCACATAGAAGAAGCATTATACATAAAAGGGGCACATAGAAGAAGCATTATACATAAAAGGGACACATAGAAGAAGCATTATACATAAAAGGGGCAAATAGAAGAAGCATTATACATAAAAGGGGCACATAGAAGAAGCATTATACATAAAAGGGGCAAATAGAAGAAGCACTATACATAAAAGGGACACATAGAAGAAGCATTATACATAAAAGGGGCACATAGAAGAAGCATTATACATAAAGGGGCACATAGAAGAAGAATGATGTCATAGCCTCCATTTCTTCTAGGTTCTTAAACAGCAATAAACCAGACACATGTAAAGATCCAACGCTATTTCATTTAGTTAGTTCACATTTTGTTGGTCACTGTATAAGAGGCACTATTTATAAGGGGCATAAAACATGTGGCACTATATACAGGGGGCACAGAGCATGGGGCACTATATACAGAAGGCAGAGAGCGTGTTGGAACTTTACAGAGGGCACAGAGCATATGGCACTTTATATAGAGGGCACAGAGCATGTGGCACTATATACACAGGGCACAGAGCATGTGGCACTATATGCAGAGGGCAAAGAGTATGTGGCATTATATAAAGATGACACAGTGAATGTGGCACTGTATACAGAGGGCACAGAGTATGTGGCACTATGTACAGAGGGCACAGAGCATATGGCACTGTATACAGAGGGCACAGAGTATGTGGCACTGTATACAGAGGGCACAGAGCATGTGGTACTATATATGCTGTATTCATGTAGTGAACTTGGTTCTGGTGCTGTATTTGACTCATTGGTTTGGTTCTGGTGTTGTATTCATGTAGTGAACTTGGTTCTGGTGCTGTGTTTGACTTATAGGTTTGGTTCTGGTGCTGTAAGTATGTAGTGATCTTGGGTCTTGCTCTGTATTTGTGTGTTATACATGCATCTGATGCTATACTTCAGTCTATTACCATTCATTCACATCTGAATTCGGGCCACTGTCACAGATTCTGTCAAAAAGACCGGACAGAAAAGTCCTGCACGCAAAACTTTTTTGTCCGGTAAAGAAGCAGCTTCCTGATCAGATCCCATTATGGAGTCTCTTCAGCTCAGGAGTTAGTAAATCTTGCCCCTCTAATGATCAGGCAGTTGCTATAGACTCAGTAATGTTCTGTATCTGGGTTTGCACATGTGCGTTCGATCCCAACGTGAAAACACAACCAGCTGCCGCCTTTTAATGATTTAAAGCCCAGTTACCTATACCGCCTTTATATGGTAGGCGGAGTTAAACCAGTTAAGGTGGGCCGCTACACATGGGCCAGTGCTGTGTGTTTGCCCCCCAGGCTAAAATTTGCCAGCCAGCCCCTGGGTTGGAGCATGCAGATACTGGACATTGCTTGTGTTGTGGCTGGTCTATATGATTTGGACAAAGGTTTCTTTGGTAGAATAGTCTGACCTAGTCTCCTCAATGTGGCCAAACGTTTACCAAATGTGGTTTCAGACTACCACTTCCAATTTTTATAACATCTGTTGTTTGGAGCAAAACATGCTGAGGTCAGATGTTACATGCTGGACAATAGGAAATTATAAAATAATCTACAAACAGTTCCTTGACATTTTTTTTGTCCCTTGATATTATTTTTAAATTGCAGCATGACTGTGGCTTTTTTCAGATGTGTTCACATAGACTTCTCTACAGGAAAATAAAACTGCAAAAGATGTTGAGACTAAAAAAACGCCATAGCTAAAAATGATGTAGTGTGGATGCACCCTGTGAGGCACAAGTCACTCTACACAAGACCATTCCTCCCTTCACATGCAAAAGTCATCGACCCTCCCTGTGAATTCTTGTCTCACCAGTGTCCTATGAGGGACGTAATCTCTTTATGCTGCTTTCCAGTGAAGAACTTGAGCAGTAAAAGGCTTCCTGGGTGCTGGAATGTCACTGTCTGACACAAGCCATTCTTGTCTTTAAGAGAAAGGATCAGAAAATGTCAAGACAAAGAAGGAGGGGGATTTATCCAGCGTTGCACTACAGAATCTGGGCTTCAAAAAGGGCTTTTTGGGCTTCCGTGCACAAGAATTTGCAACTTTTGGTACTTTTACAAAATTCACTCCAGTTTTGAAAAATGCGCATGGTTAACTATGTTAATGAGTGTAAGCCAAATTTAAAGGGGTTATCCAATTTCCCAAACAGCCCCCCCATGTGCTGGGCCGCTCACAGGTAATATACTTACCCCGCTCCCCGTTCCTGGCGCCGCTCCTGGTCCCCGCACCGCCGCTGCTGCTTCTTCCTGTACACGGATGAAAACATCTGGTGTCAGGGGGGAGAAGCTAGTGGCAGGTGGGGACGAGCCTCTCTAGTGTTTGGTGGGCTGTTTGAGAAATTGGATAAGCGTACGACCCCACATGGCATGGTTTCATAGTTTCATAGTTTATAAGGTCGAAAAAAGACATCTGTCCATCCAGTTCGGCCTGTTTTCCTACAAGTTGATCCAGAGGAAGCAAAAAAAAAAACCCCTGTGAGGTAGAAGCCAATTTTCCTCACTTAAGGAAAAAAAGTTCCTTCCCGACTCCAATCAGGCAATCAGAATAACTCCCGGGATCAACAACCATCTCTAGTAACTATAACCTGTAATATTATTACCCTCCAGAAATACATCCAGGCCCCTCTTGAACTCTTTTAGTGAACTTACCATCACCACCTCCTCAGGTAGAGAGTTCCATAGTCTCACTGCTCTTACCGTAAAGAATCCTCTTCTATGTTTGTGTACAAACCTTCTTTCCTCCAGACGCAGAGGATGTCCCCTCATCACAGTCACAGTCCTGGGGATAAATAGATCATGGGAGAGTTGGTTGTGCCATTTTATTTTTTAAAGAGGACCTTTCACCACTCCTGACATGCCTGTTTTAATAGCTCCATGCATTCCCTACGTAATAACAAGTCTGGAACATCTATTCTTATGGCTCTATGTTGTGCCATTCCTTTATTATTTGCACTAGAAGTTATGAATGAATTGCAATTTGTCTTCAGTAAAGGAACAGAGGGGAGGTGACCAGTTGGGGGTGTGTCCTTGTACAGTGTGATTCTATCCAATCAGTGCTGTCATGTTCAGACTGTGTAGGTACACACCCCCAACTGGTCACCTTCCCCTCTGTTCCCTTACTGAAGACAAATAGCAATTCATTCATAACTTCTAGTGTAAATAATAAAGGAATGGCACAACATACAGACATAAGAATAGATGTTCCAGAATTGTTATTACATGGGGAATGCATGAAGCTATTAAAACAGGCATGTCAGGAGTGGTGGAAGGTCCTCTTTAAATCCCGAGTATTTTGTCAACCGTGCAACAAAATCATGCAGTGTGCCACACAAAAGCATGTACTAGGTTGCGGTCTATCGCAAGCCCTCTCCGTAAGAGAAGGGCCCCCCATAAACCTTTCCCAGTCCCTCCGTGCCAGAAGGCACCTGCAAGGGACTGAGACAAAAATGCAATTCCCAACCGAACCCAGGAATACGCCATGGCAACCCTCAGCCGAAGCCAAGAGTACGCCAATCTGTGCTCCAGCCTTCACCTAGGTTGCCACTCCAGGTGTTGGCACAGAATTCAACAATACTAGCTCTGGACTCTCCCTGGAGGGAGAGACCAAGGAGTTTTGCAGGAGGGTGAGGAACCTGATGACCACACACACCCCAGTAGACCTCAGGGGGGGTAACCCATAAGGGCTGAAAATCCTAGTGACAAACAAACATGGAAAAGTGAATACACAGTGAACAGAGAAAATAAATAAGTGAATGTGTGCTGATAAACAGCCTGGACATCTGGCTGGAATTATAAAAATTCCTCTTCCTTACGCCATGCCTGATGGCCTGGCAAAGAATAGAGGTGAGTGCGCTCAAAATGTGTGAACGTGAAGTGCGTGCAAATCTGCGGTCACTCAGTGGGCTCCCACCCCCCAGTGAGTTCCGGCACCCCAGGGTTACCACTCCTGGGGCACTTCTGCACCTCGGCCTTTCAAACACATCTCAGCCCCTGGCTTCGATCCAGCAGGACGCTTGGTCATCTACCATCTACATCCTGGTGGTGGCTCTGGACCACCAGGACCTGATAAGAACAGATACTACACTTGATCTTAGCCAAAAGGCCGAAATGGCTGCACTGCGGTTGAGTACTGCATGGCTGTACAAGCCGCATTGGGCTCCAGTTAACTTTAGGACCGCACTGTTTATTTGGTCTGCATTGTTAATGGCTACATGGTATTGCGGGTCCAGACTGGCCATTAACAATGCAGACCAACTAAACAGTGTGATCCTAATTGGTTAATTGGAGCCCACTGTTAGCTCTAGCTAGGGAGGGAGTGTCATAAAAAGTGGAGTGACCCCAGACTCAAGCAAAAAAAAGTGTTTAGTACAATTTCTGACATATAGACGAGGGCTCAGGATAAGCACCACAATGGTTCGTGAGGGAGATATCAGATTTAAACAGCATGCAAATGTGTAACCGTGGTCAGACGCATGAATGGGGAACTTTCAGGATAAACAGCTTGAAGATTGTGTAGTTCATGCAAATCATGAGGTGTGTCGGTTACTTCCAGTAATGTGTCCTAGTGTTTAACTTTCACAGGCAGCGATTACACAAGAGAGCGCAGCATGTATTATCTTAAATTTACACAGAAATTCTACCATATTCACAGTAATGCTTAGTTCACAATTCCTGTGAATTGTTACTGGTCTGAGCTGGGTTGGCCAGTATGAGGCCTTTTTTCACACAAGCGATACGTATTGTGTCAGAATCTGTTCAGGAAAAAGACTGATGGTTTTGCAAGTTCAATCAGTGTTTTCTGCAATTGCATTCGGTGTGTGCATGTCTTCCTTCCAAAATTTTCACTGTATGTTCAGGTTTTCACAGTTGTGAAAAAACTGAAAAGAATAACACTCATTATCTCCTAGCACCCATCAATGAAAAACACGTTGTATCTGGATGCCTTCTGTTTTTCACACAAGCCCCATTCCCTTCTATGGAGCCAGGGCTGCATGAAAAATGCACAATATAGAACATGCTGCAGTTTTTCCTGAACGTAAAGACAATAAGTGATAAACGACGGAACTCCACAGAAGAACTAAGGAGTGCTTTTGTGGGGTTTCTGTCCGTGCCTCCGCACTGTGAAAAAATAGAACATGTTCCAGTGAATGGGTCCGCATCCGCAATGAGGTGCACAAATGGCCGGGGCCTGTATATTGCGGACCCGCTGTTTGCGAGCCGCAATACGGGCACGGCCAGGTGCATGAGGCCTTAGGCCTCTTTCACACGGGCAAGATTTCCGCGCGGGTGCAATGCGTGATGCGAATCCTGACTCATTCATTTCAATGGGTCTTTTCACATGAGCGATGTTTTTTCACGCATCAGTTCGCCATTGCGTGAAAATCGCAGCATGTTCTATATTCTGCGTTTTTCACGCAGCCCTGGCCCCATTGAAGTGAATGGGTCTGCGTGAATCACTGATGGTTGCTTAGATATGTTGTTTGTAAACATTCAATTTTTTATTACGCGCGTGCGAAATGCATCCATACACATCGCACCAGCGTGGAAAAAACGGAACGAACGTACGTCACTTTTGACTACAATTGCGTGCGGATTGGTGCGGATGCGTGCGGATTTTCCGGAACGCATCCGGACTGAATCCGTGACGCTCGTGTGAAAGAAGCCTTATGCTGTGGATTTTCTGTACGCAATAAGAACAATTTCCATGTTAACTTAGGGTGGTTGCACATACATAGATTTTTAGAAAATACTTTTTCTCTTTTTTCCCAGATTTAATTTTTTTTTTGTTTGTTTGCGAGGAGCTGACTGCAGCCAGATGTTTGCCAAAAGCTAATAGTGAAATGTTAAATTCACTACAAACTATATATTTTTTTTGTCCATGGTATTTTTTCAAAGTGCAGCATGCTCAAAGGGTGGCATTTTTTTCCAGGTTTTTCTTTAGTACTTGAAAACTGCCTGAAAAAAAACATGTTAAAATTGTCTGAATTAACAAAGTCAAAGACACTCAAAAACACTTGTAAATGCAAAAAGGCCACAAAAATTGTCAGTGGAAGGTATTATTCTTCTATGCTAGTTTTTTTTTATGTAGAAATTTGCTAATTTCTCCTCTTTTCTGACACTTTTACAAAAATTGGGCGGGAGGAGGCAGGACGTCCATGGCACATTTAAAGTGGTAAGGTAATCAGAATCTGATCGGTGCTGGTCCAGCTCCCAGATCTTTGAAGATGTCATGTGCTGTGTCCTCCTTACAGTATACAAAGCACAGCGCCATCTATTGTATAGAGGATGTTCAGGGGAGATGTTGGTATGGGATAGTATGAATTTAATTTCTCGATTCTTTTGTTTCCCTGGAAGTTAGCCGCTTCCAGCAGTGTTTGGCAGCGGCTTTATTCTCTCTCCCTACTAAAAGCATGTTCAGCCAGAGGGTGTATGTGTATAAGGGAGTCAGGAGCGATGGCTGTTGGCTGAAAGAGCATTTGACTGACAGCTATTTAAGATCCATGGATCTTGCAGATGTGCTCCCAGGACCTGAACGGCTTCCCCACACTGAGATTGGTAAAACCATTGTGATAGGCCAGAGCCTGTGCGAGACAACCAGGCCTATCACATGTATATTCCTTTGGAAGCCTGCAGGTGGCAGCTCTCCATAGAAATATAGTAATTTCCCATTCATTACTGTATTAAAGCACAGTTGTGTATGGGAAAAGCAATCTAATGATTGCTTGTTCAGGTCCCCTAGGAGGACTTAAAATGCGTAAAAAAAGTTTTTTAAAACTATAAAAAATAAAAAACCAAATCCCCCTTTCCCCAGTTTAAAAATGATCAATACAAAAATAAAGATCATTTGCATCGCTGTGTCCTAAAACGTCCATAATATTAAAATATAATTGTATTCATCCTATATGGTGAAAGCTGTAATGGAAAAAAAAAAAAATTGCTGATATGCAATTTTTTAAAAATTCATAAAAAAATTATCAAAAATGGGATGAAAAATGGGATCAATGAAAACTACAGATCTCTCTGCAAAAAATGAGCCCCACTCAGCTCTGTAGATGGAAACATATGGGGGTCAGAATACAGCCATGCCAAGAAAATACAATGTATGGTTATGTTAATGGAAACATTAAAAAGTTATGGCTCTGGGAAGACAGGAAGTAAAGAGCAAAAACACAAAAACGGAAAATTGCTGTGTCATAAAAGGGTTCAGGACATGGTGATTTCTTTTTTTTTTTCATTTTTCCATTTGTGCATTTCAAAAATCATACAGTTTTGTTTACTCATTTGCACAGCTATATAATGGAACCATTTTGGGAGACATTGAATGTATTTTATTTAACAATTGTATGTATGTAAGGGCGCATTCAGACGACCGTAGTGTTTTGCACATAGGGGATAACTCCAGAGATAGCCGAGTGCTGTACTTGGCTATCTCTGGAACTCCCATAGAAGTGAATGGGGCAGCCACATGCATGTGCGACCAGCCACTCCGATCACTTCAGGGGTGCTGCAGGGGTACGTGGCCCCCATTCTTGTGATCGGTGGCAGTCCCAGTGTTAGGACCCCCACCGATCTAATAGTTATTCCCTATTCTGTGGATAGAGGATACCTTCAACCAACTGGAATACCCCTTTAAGTGATAGTTTATATGAATGGTCTTGCAAATCTAGAGGAACACTCCATTTAAAACATATTTTCTGTGGTATGCCCAGTGTAGGGCTTGAGGAACGAGCATGACACGGGGAATGTAAAAAGAGAATCCCTGCACCATGCACTTTCCCATCAGGTCCTACCCTATACAGACTGCCGAGACTGAAACCTCTAAAATCCCAACCAAACCACCCTTGCAGCCGAACAATAAAACACACAACACCTTAAGTTGGGTAAGGGTCGGTCACAGCTTTATTTTTTTTATAATTTTCAAAACTTCAACTTGTTGACCAAAACAACCATAACCCGGAGTATCGAAGTGCTATGCCCCACAGCGTTCTCTGTGGGCAAGTCTGCCTTCTTCTCTGTCTTAAATCGTCAACCGACCTCTGCTGTGACTTCTGAATGGAAAACACTAAAACAAAACCAGAAATGAATCAGAAACAGCAAAGAAAACCAATGAAATAAAGGGGAAGGGAGGGTGGGAAGCTTTCAGTGAAGATGCTGGAGAAAGAGGCCGTCCCCACTATCAGGAACATCCTTTAACCAATTGTCTGCTACCACCACCTCAGCCAACCAGGGCACAGGGGGTGTGGGTTAAAAGAACACCCATTATCTGTAATTTAGAACAGTGTTAAGTAGGTCAAACACCCCCACGGGGCAGAACCATTTTCCACTGGCTGCAGGCTGAGTTTATTAACCCCTTGATGCACCACCACTCGTCAGTCATAGACGCCTTCACTGAGGCACCTCGGCGTCGGCTAGACTGCCGAGACTGACACCTCTAAAACCCCAACCAAACCACCCTTGCAGCCGAACAATAAAACACACAACACCTTAAGTTGGGTAAGGGTCGGTCACAGCTTTATCTTTTCTTATAATTTTCAAAACTTCAACTTGTTGACCAAAACAACCATAACCCGGAGTATCGAAGCGCTATGCCCCACAGCGTTCTCTGTGGGCAAGTCTGCCTTCTTCTCCATCTTAAATCGTCAACCGACCTCCACGAAGGAGCCCGTGTATCCCTACACGGCGCTCCGACCCCCACCCAACAGAAATAACGCCTGCTCCACTCCATCCTGAAGGCCAGAGAGAAAAATATCAAGCCCAATATCATTGAGGTGGACCCCATCGGGACGCATAAGGCTGAGGTTATCACTCTCAAGTTGTCTGTGTCTGACCACTACACCCGCTCGTGACCTAACAAAACGAGCAATGCGGGCATTCACTGTCCGACGTGCACGTTCAATGGCCTGGGCATCCTGGGCTCCCTGCCAAGTAACCCTGGGTATAATCTCGGACCACACTATCACCACTTCATTAAAAAACAAAGAATAGAAATAAATTTAAATATATGTGGCACTATGCCGACTAAAGATAAAAAAGGAAGTCCTTAGTTACACAGATTTGCAAATGCGTGATCATGCCCACTCACCATACGTCACGGTAACTTCCTGTGGAGTGGGTCCCTACACTCGTCTATGCCTCTGTTCAGACTACATCCAAGTCTCCATTGTTCAGGGCGTGTGAAACCAGCTAAATAAGTATCCTACCAGGAAGTCCTAGGTGAATGGGCGTCGTCAGGTCCAAAAGGAGTATGCGAGGCTCAGTATATAACAATAAAAATTATAATAAAAAGTTTGGACCAACGATATATATATATATTTTTTCATAAGTGCATATCCATAAAGCAGAACTATGGGTATATAAAGGTATGGTTGCACAACATATAATAAACAATAAGAATAGAAATAAATTTAAATATATGTGGCGCTATGCCGACTAAAGATAAAAAAGGAAGTCCTTAGTTACACAGATTTGCAAATGCGTGATCATGCCCACTCACCATACGTCACGGTAACTTCCTGTGGAGTGGGTCCCTACACTCGTCTATGCCTCTGTTCAGACTACATCCAAGTCTGAACACTCCACAGGAAGTTACCGTGACGTATGGTGAGTGGGCATGATCACGCATTTGCAAATCTGTGTAACTAAGGACTTCCTTTTTTATCTTTAGTCGGCATAGCGCCACATATATTTAAATTTATTTCTATTCTTATTGTTTATTATATGTTGTGCAACCATACCTTTATATACCCATAGTTCTGCTTTATGGATATGCACTTATGAAAAAATATATATATTAAAAAATGAAGGTAGGCGTTCTAGATCCGCCCGTATTAGAGTGATCAACTCGGCAACTTTAAGAAGGCATAAATCATTGCCCCCGGCATGTAGAACTAAAATGACCGGGGAGCAAAGAGTCCGGCTAATCTCCACTGTCTCAGGTAAAACCTGTGACCACCGAAGGCCCTGCACCCCTCTCCACAGGACCTGGACATTGCGAAAGCCAAGGCTGCGGCCACCCGGCCGATATTCAGAACGCTGGCCCACCCAGAAGACATATGAGTGTCCAAGGAAGCAGATAGTCGGTTGGATAGGGCCTGCAAGAAATCACACCATCAAATGAGGACACACATAAGCAGCAAAACAAGAAGAGCGCCACCTACCAATGCGCTGGACTTCAGAGTCTGAAAAACCTGCCGTAGCCGCTTCAGTCGGTGCGCCGATGCGGAAGGAATGCGTACCGAATTCAGCGACCGGAAGGCCAAGGGACAAAAGGCTATGGCGAAAAACAGACTGAAACTGAAAACGCGTGAGCGGAGTACCGTCAGCGTGCAATAAGAGAGTAGGGCCCTGGGTGCGGGATGATAAATATTCACTAAGTGTCGCATGGGGACAAACCGGACCCTCAACCTTATACAGGGGCAACCAAGTTCCTTTGGCAAACTTGTCCGTTTTCGAACGGCAAATACACAGCCGAATGGCCGAGGGGGAAAGGACAACATCCTCGGACAATAAACCGCCGGGGCGCAAGCGCGATGGAGGAACCAGCTCGCTAATCCGCAGGGCAGCAAAAAAGGCCAAGCAAAAGGCCGTACTAAAAAGGAGGGCTTCTGTCGCGGAGAAACAAACCGCCGGTAAAGCGGAACATAACCGGGTCAGTAGGGAATAAGACACGGGGCGCCGCCGCTCTCGCAGCGGACATACTCCATCCGCCAGCCCTTAAGGGCCTGAAGGATCATAAAGTAACATAGTAACATAGTTTATAAGGCCGAAAAAAGA
The DNA here is from genome assembly GCA_900303285.1 of Rhinella marina. Classification (NCBI taxonomy): domain Eukaryota; kingdom Metazoa; phylum Chordata; class Amphibia; order Anura; family Bufonidae; genus Rhinella; species Rhinella marina. The sequence continues at coordinate 944 of ONZH01025447.1, read as the reverse complement.
CATCTGTCCATCCAGTTCGGCCTGTTTTCCTATAAGTTGATCCAGAGGAAGGCAAAACACCCTGTGAGGTAGAAGCCAATTTTTCCCACTTTAGGGAAAAATATTCCTTCCCGACTCCAATCAGGCAATCAGAATAACTCCCGGGATCAACAACAACCCATATCTAGTAACTATAACCTGCAATATTATTACCCTCCAGAAATACATCCAGGCCCCTCTTGAACTCTTTTAGTGAACTTACCATCACCACCTCCTCAGGCAGAGAGTTCCATAGTCTCACTGCTCTTACCGTAAAGAATCCTCTTCTATGTTTGTGTACAAACCTTCTTTCCTCCAGATGCAGAGGATGGCCCCTCGTCACAGTCACAATCCTGGGGATGAATAGATCATGGGAGAGATCTCTGTACTGACCTCTGATATATTTATACATAGTTATTAGATCTCCCCTCAGTCGTCTTTTTTCTAAAGTGAATAACCCTAATTTTGATAATCTTTCTGGGTACTGCAGTCCACCCATTCCAGTTATTACTTTAGTGCCCTCCTCTGAACCCTCTCCAGCTCTGCTATGTCTGCCTTGTTCACAGGAGCCCAGAACTGTACACAGTACTCCATGTGTGGTCTGACTAGTGATTTGTAAAGTGGCAGGACTATGTTCTCATCACGGGCATCTATGCCTCTTTTGATGCAACCCATTATCTTATTGGCCTTGGCAGCAGCTGTCTGACACTGGTTTCTGCAGCTTAGTTTGCTGTTCACTAAAGTTCCTAGGTCCTTTTCCATGTCAGAGTTACCCAATATTTTACCATTTAGTATGTACTGGTGACTTGCATTATTCCTTCCCATATGCATAACTTTACATTTGTCAGTGTTAAACCTCATCTGCCACTCCTCTGCCCAAGCCTCCAGTCTATCCAGATCCATCTGTAGCAGTGTTACTGTCCTCT